>CAMRHE010000931.1:0-257500 GCA_947044405.1 Leptodactylus fallax
CCCCCCCCCCCCCCCCCCCCCCCCCCCCCCCCCCCCCCTATGTACAAGAATATAACTACTATAATACTACCTCCTATGTACAAGAATATAACTACTATAATACTACTCCTATGTACAAGAATATAACTACTATAATACTACCTCCTATGTACAAGAATATAACTACTATAATACTACCTCCTATGTACAAGAATATAACTACTATAATACTGCTCCTATGTACAAGAATATAACTACTATAATACTGCTCCTATGTACAAGAATATAACTACTATAATACTACTCCTATGTACAAGAATATAACTACTATAATACTGCTCCTATGTACAAGAATATAACTACTATAATACTACTCCTATGTACAAGAATATAACTACTATAATACTACTCCTATGTACAAGAATATAACTACTATAATACTGCTCCTATGTACAAGAATATAACTACTATAATACTACCTCCTATGTACAAGAATATAACTACTATAATACTGCTCCATGACAAGAAAAACTACTATAATACTACTCCTATATACAAGAATATAACTACTATAATACTACCTCCTATGTACAAGAATATAACTACTATAAAACTGCCCCTATGTACAAGAATATAACTACTATAATACTGCTCCTATGTACAAGAATATAACTACTATAATACTGCTCCTATGTACAAGAATATAACTACTATAATACTACCTCCTATGTACAAGAATATAACTACTATAATACTGCTCCTATGTACAAGAATATAACTACTATAATACTACCTCCTATGTACAAGAATATAACTACTATAATACTGCTCCTATGTACAAGAATATAACTACTATAATACTGCTCCTATGTACAAGAATATAACTACTATAATACTACCTCCTATGTACAAGAATATAACTACTATAATACTACTGCTATGTACAAGAATATAACTACTATAATACTGCTCCTATGTACAAGAATATAACTACTATAATACTGCTCCTATGTACAAGAATATAACTACTATAATACTGCTCCTATGTACAAGAATATAACTACTATAATACTACCTCCTATGTACAAGAATATAACTACTATAATACTGCTCCTATGTACAAGAATATAACTACTATAATACTACCTCCTATGTACAAGAATATAACTACTATAATACTGCTCCTATGTACAAGAATATAACTACTATAATACTACCTCCTATGTACAAGAATATAACTACTATAATACTACTGCTATGTACAAGAATATAACTACTATAATACTGCCCCTATGTACAAGAATATAACTACTATAATACTGCTCCTATGTACAAGAATATAACTACTATAATACTACCTCCTATGTACAAGAATATAACTACTATAATACTGCTCCTATGTACAAGAATATAACTACTATAATACTGCTCCTATGTACAAGAATATAACTACTATAATACTACTGCTATGTACAAGAATATAACTACTATACTACCTCCTATGTACAAGAATATAACTACTATAATACTGCCCCTATGTACAAGAATATAACTACTATAATACTGCTCCTATGTACAAGAATATAACTACTATAATACTGCTCCTATGTACAAGAATATAACTACTATAATACTACTCCTATGTACAAGAATATAACTACTATAATACTACTCCTATGTACAAGAATATAACTACTATAATACTACCTCCTATGTACAAGAATATAACTACTATAATACTGCTCCTATGTACAAGAATATAACTACTATAATACTGCTCCTATGTACAAGAATATAACTACTATAATACTACTGCTATGTACAAGAATATAACTACTATAATACTACCTCCTATGTACAAGAATATAACTACTATAATACTGCTCCTATGTACAAGAATATAACTACTATAATACTACTGCTATGTACAAGAATATAACTACTATAATACTGCCCCTATGTACAAGAATATAACTACTATAATACTACCTCCTATGTACAAGAATATAACTACTATAATACTACCTCCTATGTACAAGAATATAACTACTATAATACTACTATGTACAAGAATATAACTACTATAATACTACCTCCTATGTACAAGAATATAACTACTATAATACTGCTCCTATGTACAAGAATATAACTACTATAATACTACCTCCTATGTACAAGAATATAACTACTATAATACTGCCCCCTATGTACAAGAATATAACTACTATAATACTGCTCCTATGTACAAGAATATAACTACAATAATACTACTCCTATGTACAAGAATATAACTACTATAATACTGCTCCTATGTACAAGAATATAACTACTATAATACTGCTCCTATGTACAAGAATATAACTACTATAATACTGCCTCCTATGTACAAGAATATAACTACTATAATACTGCCCCCTATGTACAAGAATATAACTACTATAATACTGCTCCTATGTACAAGAATATAACTACAATAATACTACTCCTATGTACAAGAATATAACTACTATAATACTGCTCCTATGTACAAGAATATAACTACTATAATACTGCCCCCTATGTACAAGAATATAACTACTATAATACTGCTCCTATGTACAAGAATATAACTACTATAATACTGCTCCTATGTACAAGAATATAACTACTATAATACTGCCCCATATGTACAAGAATATAACTACTATAATACTACCTCCTATGTACAAGAATATAACTACTATAATACTACCTCCTATGTACAAGAATATAACTACTATAATACTACTCCTATGTACAAGAATATAACTACTATAATACTGCTCCTATGTACAAGAATATAACTACTATAATACTACTATGTACAAGAATATAACTACTATAATACTGCCCCTATGTACAAGAATATAACTACTATAATACTGCTCCTATGTACAAGAATATAACTACTATAATACTGCTCCTATGTACAAGAATATAACTACTATAATACTGCTATGTACAAGAATATAACTACTATAATACTGCTCCTATGTACAAGAATATAACTACTATAATACTACCTCCTATGTACAAGAATATAACTACTATAATACTACCTGCTATGTACAAGAATATAACTACTATAATACTGCTCCTATGTACAAGAATATAACTACTATAATACTGCTCCTATGTACAAGAATATAACTACTATAATACTGCTCCTATGTACAAGAATATAACTACTATAATACTGCTCCTATGTACAAGAATATAACTACTATAATACTGCTCCTATGTATAATAATATACCTACTATAATACTGCTCCTATGTACAAGAATATAACTACTATAATACTACCTCCTATGTACAAGAATATAACTACTATAATACTACCTCCTATGTACAAGAATATAACTACTATAATACTACCTCCTATGTACAAGAATATAACTACTATAATACTGCTCCTATGTACAAGAATGTAACTACTATAATACTACTCCTATGTACAAGAATATAACTACTATAATACTGCTCCTATGTACAAGAATATAACTACTATAATACTACCTCCTATGTACAAGAATATAACTACTATAATACTGCTCCTATGTACAAGAATATAACTACTATAATACTACTCCTATGTACAAGAATATAACTACTATAATACTACTCCTATGTACAAGAATATAACTACTATAATACTACCTCCTATGTACAAGAATATAACTACTATAATACTGCTCCTATGTATAATAATATACCTACTATAATACTGCTCCTATGTACAAGAATATAACTACTATAATACTACCTCCTATGTACAAGAATATAACTACTATAATACTGCTCCTATGTACAAGAATATAACTACTATAATACTGCTCCTATGTATAATAATATACCTACTATAATACTGCTCCTATGTACAAGAATATAACTACTATAATACTACCTCCTATGTACAAGAATATAACTATTATAATACTGCTCCTATGTACAAGAATATAACTACTATAATACTGCTCCTATGTACAAGAATATAACTACTATAATACTGCTCCTATGTACAAGAATATAACTACTATAATACTACCTCCTATGTACAAGAATATAACTACTATAATACTGCTCCTATGTACAAGAATATAACTACTATAATACTGCCCACTATGTACAAGAATATAACTACTATAATACTGCTCCTATGTACAAGAATATAACTACTATAATACTGCTCCTATGTACAAGAATATAACTACTATAATACTGCTCCTATGTACAAGAATATAACTACTATAATACTGCCTCCTATGTACAAGAATATAACTACTATAATACTGCCCCCTATGTACAAGAATATAACTACTATAATACTGCTCCTATGTACAAGAATATAACTACAATAATACTACTCCTATGTACAAGAATATAACTACTATAATACTGCTCCTATGTACAAGAATATAACTACTATAATACTGCCCCCTATGTACAAGAATATAACTACTATAATACTGCTCCTATGTACAAGAATATAACTACTATAATACTACCTCCTATGTACAAGAATATAACTACTATAATACTGCTCCTATGTACAAGAATATAACTACTATAATACTGCCCCATATGTACAAGAATATAACTACTATAATACTACCTCCTATGTACAAGAATATAACTACTATAATACTACCTCCTATGTACAAGAATATAACTACTATAATACTACTCCTATGTACAAGAATATAACTACTATAATACTGCTCCTATGTACAAGAATATAACTACTATAATACTACTATGTACAAGAATATAACTACTATAATACTGCCCCTATGTACAAGAATATAACTACTATAATACTGCTCCTATGTACAAGAATATAACTACTATAATACTGCTCCTATGTACAAGAATATAACTACTATAATACTGCTATGTACAAGAATATAACTACTATAATACTGCTCCTATGTACAAGAATATAACTACTATAATACTACCTCCTATGTACAAGAATATAACTACTATAATACTACCTGCTATGTACAAGAATATAACTACTATAATACTGCTCCTATGTACAAGAATATAACTACTATAATACTGCTCCTATGTACAAGAATATAACTACTATAATACTGCTCCTATGTACAAGAATATAACTACTATAATACTGCTCCTATGTACAAGAATATAACTACTATAATACTGCTCCTATGTATAATAATATACCTACTATAATACTGCTCCTATGTACAAGAATATAACTACTATAATACTACCTCCTATGTACAAGAATATAACTACTATAATACTACCTCCTATGTACAAGAATATAACTACTATAATACTACCTCCTATGTACAAGAATATAACTACTATAATACTGCTCCTATGTACAAGAATGTAACTACTATAATACTACTCCTATGTACAAGAATATAACTACTATAATACTGCTCCTATGTACAAGAATATAACTACTATAATACTACCTCCTATGTACAAGAATATAACTACTATAATACTGCTCCTATGTACAAGAATATAACTACTATAATACTACTCCTATGTACAAGAATATAACTACTATAATACTACTCCTATGTACAAGAATATAACTACTATAATACTACCTCCTATGTACAAGAATATAACTACTATAATACTGCTCCTATGTATAATAATATACCTACTATAATACTGCTCCTATGTACAAGAATATAACTACTATAATACTACCTCCTATGTACAAGAATATAACTACTATAATACTGCTCCTATGTACAAGAATATAACTACTATAATACTGCTCCTATGTATAATAATATACCTACTATAATACTGCTCCTATGTACAAGAATATAACTACTATAATACTACCTCCTATGTACAAGAATATAACTACTATAATACTGCTCCTATGTACAAGAATATAACTACTATAATACTGCTCCTATGTACAAGAATATAACTACTATAATACTGCTCCTATGTACAAGAATATAACTACTATACTACCTCCTATGTACAAGAATATAACTACTATAATACTGCTCCTATGTACAAGAATATAACTACTATAATACTGCCCACTATGTACAAGAATATAACTACTATAATACTGCTCCTATGTACAAGAATATAACTACTATAATACTACCTCCTATGTACAAGAATATAACTACTATAATACTACCTCCTATGTACAAGAATATAACTACTATAATACTGCCCCCTATGTACAAGAATATAACTACTATAATACTGCTCCTATGTACAAGAATATAACTGCTATAATACTACCTCCTATGTACAAGAATATAATTACTATAATACTACTCCTATGTACAAGAATATAACTACTATAATACTACCTCCTATGTACAAGAATATAACTACTATAATACTGCTCCTATGTACAAGAATATAACTACTATAATACTGCCTCCTATGTACAAGAATATAACTACTATAATACTACTCCTATGTACAAGAATATAACTACTATAATACTACTCCTATGTACAAGAATATAACTACTATAATACTACCTCCTATGTACAAGAATATAACTACTATAATACTGCCCCCTATGTACAAGAATATAACTACTATAATACTACCTCCTATGTACAAGAATATAACTACTATAATACTACCTCCTATGTACAAGAATATAACTACTATAATACTACTCTTATGTACAAGAATATAACTACTATAATACTGCTCCTATGTACAAGAATATAACTACTATAATACTGCCCCCTATGTACAAGAATATAACTACTATAATACTGCCCCCTATGTACAAGAATATAACTACTATAATACTGCTCTTATGTACAAGAATATAACTACTATAATACTACCTCCTATGTACAAGAATATAACTACTATAATACTGCTCCTATGTATAATAATATACCTACTATAATACAGCCTCTGGTTAGGACAATGCTGTATCTAGGTTGGTGGTAGTTTGGAGGGGGCTCTTCCCTTTGTCCGGGGGTATTTCCTGCTCTCTGTATTTGGGGTCGGGTCGGGGGTCTCCGGGGGGGGGCTCGGGGGGCCGGCAGTCGCTGTGCTCTGTCACTGGGCGGGGCTGGCCGGGTTAGTCTCGGCTTTCTCACCGGGCAGGGATCTTCAGGCTCCGGGATCTATCAGGGTTAGAGCCGGGTTTGTCTGCCGCGCACATGGAGAAGTATAAAGGTAAGAGCCGTCACGTTACCGCTGCTGGGTCCTGTGTACACGGTGCAGTATATAGGTGGCTGAGCGATCATGTAATGTACAGATGTTACATTTCTGAGGAGGATTCTCTCAAGCAGATGCGCTGAATTTAGCTTGTATAGAGGAGAAGGATCGTCACAGTGCAGAAGGATCAGTGTTATGTGTGCTAGGTATATAGCTATGGGGTTAGTGCAGAGTATGCAGGACTGTACTCTATATAGGGGGTCACTATATAGCTGTGGAGTATATACAGTAGGACTGTACAGTATACGGGTGGTCGGTATATAGCTGTGGAGTATATACAGTAGGACTGTACAGTATACAGGGGGTCCGTATATAGCTGTGGAGTATATACAGTAGGACTGTACTATATACAGGGGGTCGGTATATAGCTGTGTATTATATACAGTAGGACTGTACAGTATACAGGGGGTCAGTATATAGCTGTGGAGTATATACAGTAGGACTGTACTGTATACAGGGGGTCAGCATATAGCTGCATAGTATATACAGTAGGACTGTACTGTATACAGGGGTTGGTATATAGCTGCATAGTATATACAGTAGGACTGTACTGTATACAGGGGGTTGGTATATAGCTGTGTAGTATACAGTAGGACTGTACTGTATACAGGTGGTCGGTATATAGCTGTGGAGTATATACAGTAGGACTGTACAGTATACAGGGGGTCGATATATAGCTGCGTAGTATATACAGTAGGACTGTACAGTATACAGGGGGTCGGTATATAGCTGTGGAGTATATACAGTAGGACTGTACAGTATACAGGGGGTCGATATATAGCTGCGTAGTATATACAGTAGGACTGTACAGTATACAGGGGGTCGGTATATAGCTGTGGAGTATATACAGTAGGACTGTACAGTATACGGGTGGTCGGTATATAGCTGTGGAGTATATACAGTAGGACTGTACTGTATACAGGGGGTCAGCATATAGCTGCATAGTATAGTACAGTAGGACTGTACTGTATACAGGGGGTTGGTATATAGCTGTGTAGTATACAGTAGGACTGTACTGTATACAGGGGGTTGGTATATAGCTGTGTAGTATACAGTAGGACTGTACTATATACAGGGGGTCGGCATATAGCTGCGTAGTATATACAGTAGGACTGTACAGTATACAGGGGGTCGGTATATAGCTGTGTATTATATACAGTAGGACTGTACAGTATATGGGTGCTCGATATATAGCTGTGGAGTATATACAGTAGGACTGTACTGTATACAGGGGGTCAGCATATAGCTGCATAGTATATACAGTAGGACTTTACAGTATACAGGGGGTCAGCATATACCTGGAGTATATACAGTAGGACTGTACTGTATACAGGGGGTTGGTATATAGCTGCATAGTATATACAGTAGGACTGTACTGTATACAGGGGGTTGGTATATAGCTGTGTAGTATACAGTAGGACTGTACAGTATACAGGGGGTTGGTATATAGCTGCGTAGTATATACAGTAGGACTGTACAGTATACAGGGGGTTGGTATATAGCTGTGTAGTATACAGTAGGACTGTACTGTATACAGGGGGTTGGTATATAGCTGTGTAGTATACAGTAGGACTGTTCTGTATACAGGGGGTCAGCATATAGCTGTGAAGTATATACGGTAGGACTGTACAGTATACAGGGGGTCGGCCTATACCTGGAGTATATACAGTAGGACTGTACAGTATACAGGGGGTCGGCATATACCTGGAGTATATACAGTAGGACTGTACAGTATACAGGGGGTCGGTATATAGCTGTGGAGTATATACAATAGGACTGTACAGTATACAAGGGGTCACTATATAGCTGTGGAGTATATACAATAGGACTGTACAGTATACAGGGGTCAGTATATAGCTGTGCAGTATATACAGTAGAACTGTACAGTATACAGGGGGTCAGTATATAGCTGGAGTATATACAGTAGAACTGTACAATATATAGGGGATCGGTATATAGCTGTGGAGTATATACAGTAGGACTGTACAGTATACGGGTGGTCGGTATATAGCTGTGGAGTATATACAGTAGGACTGTACAGTATACAGGGGGTCGATATATAGCTGTGGAGTATATACAGTAGGACTGTACAGTATACAGGGGGTCGATATATAGCTGTGGAGTATATACAGTAGGACTGTACAGTATACAGGGGGTCGGCATATATCTGGAGTATATACAGTAGGACTGTACAGTATACAGGGGGTCGGTATATAGCAGCGTAGTATATACAGTAGGACTGTACAGTATACGGGTGGTCGGTATATAGCTGTGGAGTATATACAGTAGGACTGTACAGTATACGGGTGGTCGGTATATAGCTGTGGAGTATATACAGTAGGACTGTACAGTGTACGGGTGGTCGGTATATAGCTGTGGAGTATATACAGTAGGACTGTACAGTATACGGGTGGTCGGTATATAGCTGTGGAGTATATACAGTAGGACTGTACAGTATACAGGGGGTCGGTATATAGCTGTGGAGTATATACAGTAGGACTGTACAGTATACAGGGGGTCGGTATATAGCTGTGGAGTATATACAATAGGACTGTACAGTATACAAGGGGTCACTATATAGATGTGGAGTATATACAGTAGGACTGTACAGTATACAGGGGTCAGTATATAGCTGTGCAGTATATACAGTAGAACTGTACAGTATACAGGGGGTCAGTATATAGCTGGAGTATATACAGTAGAACTGTACAATATATAGGGGATCGGTATATAGCTGTGGAGTATATACAGTAGGACTGTACAGTATACAGGGGGTCGGTATATAGCTGTGGAGTATATACAGTAGGACTGTACAGTATACAGGGGGTCGGTATATAGCTGTGGAGTATATACAGTAGGACTGTACAGTATACAGGGGGTCGATATATAGCTGTGGAGTATATACAGTAGGACTGTACAGTATACAGGGGGTCGATATATAGCTGTGGAGTATATACAGTAGGACTGTACAGTATACAGGGGGTCGGCATATACCTGGAGTATATACAGTAGGACTGTACAGTATACAGGGGGTCGGCATATACCTGGAGTATATACAGTAGGACTGTACAGTATACAGGGGGTCGGTATATAGCTGTGGAGTATATACAGTAGAACTGTACAGTATACGGGTGGTCGGTATATAGCTGTGGAGTATATACAGTAGGACTGTACAGTATACGGGTGGTCGGTATATAGCTGTGGAGTATATACAGTAGGACTGTACAGTATACGGGTGGTCGGCATATACCTGGAGTATATACAGTAGGACTGTACAGTATACAGGGGGTCGGTATATAGCTGTGGAGTATATACAGTAGGACTGTACAGTATACAGGGGGTCGGTATATAGCTGTGGAGTATATACAGTAGGACTGTACAGTATACAGGGGGTCGGTATATAGCTGTGGAGTATATACAGTAGGACTGTACAGTATACAGGGGTCGGTATATAGCTGTGGAGTATATACAATAGGACTGTACAGTATACAAGGGGTCACTATATAGCTGTGGAGTATATACAGTAGGACTGTACAGTATACAGGGGTCAGTATATAGCTGTGCAGTATATACAGTAGAACTGTACAGTATACAGGGGGTCAGTATATAGCTGGAGTATATACAGTAGAACTGTACAATATATAGGGGATCGGTATATAGCTGTGGAGTATATACAGTAGGACTGTACAGTATACGGGTGGTCGGTATATAGCTGTGGAGTATATACAGTAGGACTGTACAGTATACAGGGGGTCGGTATATAGCTGTGGAGTATATACAGTAGGACTGTACAGTATACAGGGGGTCGGTATATAGCTGTGGAGTATATACAGTAGGACTGTACAGTATACAGGGGGTCGATATATAGCTGTGGAGTATATACAGTAGGACTGTACAGTATACAGGGGGTCGGCATATACCTGGAGTATATACAGTAGGACTGTACAGTATACAGGGGGTCGGCATATACCTGGAGTATATACAGTAGGACTGTACAGTATACAGGGGGTCGGTATATAGCTGTGGAGTATATACAGTAGGACTGTACAGTATACGGGTGGTCGGTATATAGCTGTGGAGTATATACAGTAGGACTGTACAGTATACGGGTGGTCGGTATATAGCTGTGGAGTATATACAGTAGGACTGTACAGTATACGGGTGGTCGGTATATAGCTGTGGAGTATATACAGTAGGACTGTACAGTATACAGGGGGTCGGTATATAGCTGTGGAGTATATACAGTAGGACTGTACAATATATAGGGGGTCATTAACCATAGGTTCACAGTATATTGACATCCCCACCGCCTGCTCTATATGTGACTTCAGTGACAGGAGGTTGTCATTACTGGCAGTCACTGATATTTAGATGTTACCTGGATTTTTTGTTGTATTCAGCACTATATACAGGATTACGTATAGTGGCCCCTGGGAGCGTGGTTGCTGGGCACACAAGGCCAGTATACAATATACAATCCCCATCTATCTCTCCTCACCTCTGCTGTGTTCTCCTTACTCGCTGTATTGTGCAGTTCAGTGTTAGGTGATATATAGGGGCACACTGATCATAATGGGCACAGCAGGGAGCAGGAACTGGCACCATCAATCTATACCCCCTGTGATCTATAGCACGTATGTATCTGCAGAAACCTTGTATTACCGTCATCTGTCTCCTACACCCTACACAGCTGGTGCCTGCTCCAGAATCAGAAGTGGCATTTACTATGGTTACATATATACATATATATATACTGTAGTTACAGTCCAGGCATCTCTATGTACGTCTTGTTACATTGTATCAGATCAGTAAAGGGTTAATACATGTTTATATTTCTGGTCTGCTGTTGTTACACTGTATCCAGTGTTGTCCTATAATTGGGCAGTGTCTATATGTGCTATATGAGTATTATTATTGTTGTTGTTACGTTGTATCCAGTGCTGCTGTAGCGTTACATTGTGGCGGTCACACAGAGGGTCTCCTTGTTATGTTCTCAGGGTCCTGTGGTGACCCCGGAATCTCTTTTGTCTTCTGATCCAATGACTCATATAGAAAAGATCCCAAATGTTTCCCAATGATTAACCCTCAAAGTGCTGGCATGTAATACAAGTGGTGTTAGTGTTGTGGGGGTTGGGCAGATAATATTAACCTGTCAGTGTCCAGGCTGCACTTGAGAGATGAAGTAGGAAGGAAATCAGGAAACTCATTGAGGAAATAGGAAGATGTGATGAGCCCCGAGGGGACGCTTGACCTGTAATGATGGGGCATCCGGCTGATAGTAAAAGTGACCGGCGGGGTCAGCGCTGAGGAGGCTTCGTTACATTGTGTTACCTGGTGTCTCAGAAAATAACTATAAGGACAAGTTCACGCATCAAGGATTAGTGGCAGAAATCCAAGTCCTATTGTCATTCATTATATAGAGGGACGGCGGTGTGACACTTCTGTATATATAGCAACGGGGTTGCGATTAAGGGATTGAATTTGCAACAGAATCCTAAATCCTTCATGTGAGCAGTGGAAATAAGGAGATCTGGGTGAAGACTCGTCCTAAACCAGAAGAGCCATTACTAGACTTAGGGTCTCTTCATACCCCTGAGTATAACCGGTGAGGTGCAGAAACAAAAAACCAGCTATACCCCCGGGGTCCTCTCCTGGGTGACATCACAGGCCCCGGTCACATAAAGCGTGCTGACGTCATGATGATGTCCCATGTGACCACTGAGGCCCAATCACAGGCTTCAATGATCCCCTGGGGCACATAATGTTACCCAGGGGGCCGGAAGAGGCCATTGAGGGAGAGTCGGACACCTTGAGGGACAAGGAGAATATCAGTGTTTATTAGCGTTGTCTCCCCAGAATATAATAGAGCTTCATGGATGATGGAAATCTGGGTCAGAACTACCCGCCAGAGGCCGAACTGGAAGCTCCTGGGCCCCGGTGTAGAATCTGTCATGGGGCCCCTCAATACTATGTGCCATTTTGAATAGTGGTAAATTTTGTGAGGCATAGAGAGCTTTGGGGCCCCCTCATATTCCAGGGCCCAATGGTGACTGCTACCACGGCACCCCCTATAGTTACACCCATTGTAACTGCGAGCTCCACGGTGACCATATTGATAGTCACTCAGCTTTCCCATAAGCAGATATACTGGGATTATTTTAATTTTCATATGTTACTGCTGGGACTTGTAGTTCTTCAGCAGATGCTTTCCTGTCTGGGTAATTCTCACCTGACTTCTCCCCTGGAGTCGCTGCTGTGTGTCCTCATTCTACACACAGAGGGGGGTGAATACTTGCGCAATTTCTCTGCATTTCTGGTATAATTTAATAATAAGGACTTCCGAGTAACTTATGAAGGCCACTGAGTTCCTTAAACGGGTTTTCTAGGCTCTGAACATTGATGATCAGTAGGGTAGGCCATCAATATCAGATTGGTGATTTCTGGTTTTCTGCACCCCCGCTGATCAGCTGACTGCAGGGGCCGCAGTGCTCACTCCTTCTGCTGCCTCGTCTGTACAAAAAAAAATGGTGTCGTGTAGTATGGAGGGGACGAGATGACACCGCCATGCCCTGCACTACTGCCTAGAGTAGGTGGCGGCAACGTCTGCAGCGTCCAGGTGAGTGTCGCAGCCCCTCCTAATGACAAGCCATCAATACTCTGTACCCCACATAGCGAGCTGAAGCCAAAAACCGATGCAGGAAAAACCGCAGTGGAAACGCATCACAATTTCACAAGAAAGTCCGCAGAGTTTTCCTATTATACCTATACGGAAAATGCGGTCATTTATGAAATCACAGAATTTCCGTTACGGATTTTTATCTGCAAAAAAAAACGCTGCGTTTCTGCAATGAGGGGCCTCAACCTAAATGTATCTGTAAAAGGGGCGGGGCTTTCTGCTGTCCGGCAGCCGCCACCTGACAGCGGGCAGTAACTTCCTGTTCACACGGGCGGTCGGGCTCAGGCTGTTACTTTTGCCAACATTTCCTCGTTGCTTTTAAGAGGAAGAAGTGCCAACTGAAACACATGACTGGGCTGGCTGTTACTTGTGGTTCTTATCAGTTGTGACTCGCTGTACCGCGTCATGCAGTTGGAGTATATGGCTGATAGGACAGAGCCGACCCTGCAGTGTCCCGTTACACAGAGGTCCCCTACAGATAAATGATGGGGGGGTGTAATGTGCTGAAGTCTGAGGGTCTTAGACATGGGGGGCAGCGATGGCAGATTTTTCCCTAATCACCGATTCATCAGCTTTTTAGGAATCTTGCTCTGGGGAGAGAACTTCCTGTCTGCGGCCACCTGATCCCTATCGCCCGACACGTTACCTGCAGGATCCGGTTACAATCAGATATCTCGCCCTCCTGTCTCAGGTGACATATGCTGCAGCGCTGTACAATTCAGGGGGTCGTGTTTCAGAGATCTGGGCTGCTGCTCACATAGATATACTGTGGCGCAAAAGTTTTAGGCAGGTGTGGACAAATGCTGAACCGCAAGAATGCTTCAGAAATAGAAGGGTTAATGGAATATTTTTGTGAATGAAGGAAGGAGAAATGTAAATCCCATCAGTATTTGGTGTGACTTTTGCCCTTTGCCTTCTTCTTGGTACTTGCAGACAGTTTTTGGCAGGACTGGGCAGGGAGGTTGTTCCTGCCGCCATCTTGGAGACCTAAGCACAGATCTTCTGTGGATGTTGCTTGCTCCAATCCGTCTCTCTCTTCATGTCATCCCAGACGGACTTGATGATGATGAGATCAGGGCTATATCTGTGGGGGCCGGATCATCACTTCCAGGACTCCTCCTCCAAAGAGCAAAGGTCACACCAAATATTGAATTCTCAAGCATTATTATGCTGCAGCATTTCTTCCATACCTGCCTAAAGCTTTTGCACAGTACTGTACATTGTAACAAACCCTCAGCTGGACAGATTTTCAACAGTATTCTATTCACTGACAGTAGGCAGATTTCCACCCGTCTGTATTTACATGGTGTGACCCCGCTAGCATCTTCTAAATCCCCTTGTACATTTGTGGAGGTGAGGAGCCTCCTGAACCTATATATAGGTAGGTGAGGAGTGACGAGCGGCGCCGCTTCTCCTTTCGTGCACTCTGTCATTTACAGGCTATTTCTTTACTTCCTTCCATAATTATCCAGACCGCCTCCTCTGCTCACAGCAGAACAACAGCCGGAGTCCTTCCATCTAACCAGGGGGCGCTCTTAGTGGCCTGGTATTACTGAGATAAGGGGGCGCTCTCCTTAGTGGCCTGGTATTACTGAGATAAGGGGGCGCTCTCCTTAGTGGCCTGGTATTACTGGGATAAGGGGGCGCTCTCCTTAGTGGCCTGGTATTACTGAGATAAGGGGGCGCTCTCCTTAGTGGCCTGGTATTACTGGGATAAGGGGGCGCTCTCCTTAGTGGCCTGGTATTACTGGGATAAGGGGGCGCTCTCCTTAGTGGCCTGGTATTACTGAGATAAGGGGGCGCTCTCCTTAGTGGCCTGGTATTACTGAGATAAGGGGGCGCTCTCCTTAGTGGCCTGGTATTACTGAGATAAGGGGGCGCTCTCCTTAGTGGCCTGGTATTACTGAGATAAGGGGGCGCTCTCCTTAGTGGCCTGGTATTACTGAGATAAGGGGGCGCTCTCCTTAGTGGCCTGGTATTACTGAGATAAGGGGGCGCTCTCCTTAGTGGCCTGGTATTACTGAGATAAGGGGGCGCTCTCCTTAGTGGCCTGGTATTACTGAGATAAGGGGGCGCTCTCCTTAGTGACCTGGTATTACTGGGATAAGGGGGCGCTCTCCTTAGTGGCCTGGTATTACTGGGATAAGGGGGCGCTCTCCTTAGTGGCCTGGTATTACTGGGATAAGGGGGCGCTCTCCTTAGTGGCCTGGTATTACTGGGATAAGGGGGCGCTCTCCTTAGTGGCCTGGTATTACTGGGATAAGGGGGCGCTCTCCTTAGTGGCCTGGTATTACTGAGATAAGGGGGCGCTCTCCTTAGTGGCCTGGTATTACTGGGATAAGGGGGCGCTCTCCTTAGTGGCCTGGTATTACTGGGATAAGGGGGCGCTCTCCTTAGTGTCCTGGTATTACTGAGATAAGGGGGCGCTCTCCTTAGTGGCCTGGTATTACTGGGATAAGGGGGCGCTCTCCTTAGTGGCCTGGTATTACTGGGATAAGGGGGCGCTCTCCTTAGTGGCCTGGTATTACTGGGATAAGGGGGCGCTCTCCTTAGTGGCCTGGTATTACTGAGATAAGGGGGCGCTCTCCTTAGTGGCCTGGTATTACTGAGATAAGGGGGCGCTCTCCTTAGTGGCCTGGTATTACTGAGATAAGGGGGCGCTCTCCTTAGTGGCCTGGTATTACTGGGATAAGGGGGCGCTCTCCTTAGTGGCCTGGTATTACTGAGATAAGGGGGCGCTCTCCTTAGTGGCCTGGTATTACTGAGATAAGGGGGCGCTCTCCTTAGTGGCCTGGTATTACTGAGATAAGGGGGCGCTCTCCTTAGTGGCCTGGTATTACTGAGATAAGGGGGCGCTCTCCTTAGTGGCCTGGTATTACTGAGATAAGGGGGCGCTCTCCTTAGTGGCCTGGTATTACTGGGATAAGGGGGCGCTCTCCTTAGTGGCCTGGTATTACTGGGATAAGGGGGCGCTCTCCTTAGTGGCCTGGTATTACTGGGATAAGGGGGCGCTCTCCTTAGTGGCCTGGTATTACTGAGATAAGGGGGCGCTCTCCTTAGTGGCCTGGTATTACTGGGATAAGGGGGCGCTCTCCTTAGTGGCCTGGTATTACTGGGATAAGGGGGCGCTCTCCTTAGTGGCCTGGTATTACTGGGATAAGGGGGCGCTCTCCTTAGTGGCCTGGTATTACTGGGATAAGGGGGCGCTCTCCTTAGTGGCCTGGTATTACTGAGATAAGGGGGCGCTCTCCTTAGTGGCCTGGTATTACTGGGATAAGGGGGCGCTCTCCTTAGTGGCCTGGTATTACTGAGATAAGGGGGCGCTCTCCTTAGTGGCCTGGTATTACTGGGATAAGGGGGCGCTCTCCTTAGTGGCCTGGTATTACTGAGATAAGGGGGCGCTCTCCTTAGTGGCCTGGTATTACTGAGATAAGGGGGCGCTCTCCTTAGTGGCCTGGTATTACTGAGATAAGGGGGCGCTCTCCTTAGTGGCCTGGTATTACTGAGATAAGGGGGCGCTCTCCTTAGTGGCCTGGTATTACTGAGATAAGGGGGCGCTCTCCTTAGTGGCCTGGTATTACTGAGATAAGGGGGCGCTCTCCTTAGTGGCCTGGTATTACTGGGATAAGGGGGCGCTCTCCTTAGTGGCCTGGTATTACTGAGATAAGGGGGCGCTCTCCTTAGTGGCCTGGTATTACTGAGATAAGGGGGCGCTCTCCTTAGTGGCCTGGTATTACTGAGATAAGGGGGCGCTCTCCTTAGTGGCCTGGTATTACTGAGATAAGGGGGCGCTCTCCTTAGTGGCCTGGTATTACTGGAGATAAGGGGGCGCTCTCCTTAGTGGCCTGGTATTACTGGGATAAGGGGGCGCTCTCCTTAGTGGCCTGGTATTACTGGGATAAGGGGGCGCTCTCCTTAGTGGCCTGGTATTACTGAGATAAGGGGGCGCTCTCCTTAGTGGCCTGGTATTACTGAGATAAGGGGGCGCTCTCCTTAGTGGCCTGGTATTACTGAGATAAGGGGGCGCCCCTTAGTGGCCTGGTATTACTGGGAAGGGGGCGCTCTCCTTAGTGGCCTGGTATTACTGAGATAAGGGGGCGCTCTCCTTAGTGGCCTGGTATTACTGGGATAAGGGGGCGCTCTCCTTAGTGGCCTGGTATTACTGAGATAAGGGGGCGCTCTCCTTAGTGGCCTGGTATTACTGGGATAAGGGGGCGCTCTCCTTAGTGGCCTGGTATTACTGGGATAAGGGGGCGCTCTCCTTAGTGGCCTGGTATTACTGAGATAAGGGGGCGCTCTCCTTAGTGGCCTGGTATTACTGAGATAAGGGGGCGCTCTCCTTAGTGGCCTGGTATTACTGAGATAAGGGGGCGCTCTCCTTAGTGGCCTGGTATTACTGAGATAAGGGGGCGCTCTCCTTAGTGGCCTGGTATTACTGGGATAAGGGGGCGCTCTCCTTAGTGGCCTGGTATTACTGAGATAAGGGGGCGCTCTCCTTAGTGGCCTGGTATTACTGGGATAAGGGGGCGCTCTCCTTAGTGGCCTGGTATTACTGGGATAAGGGGGCGCTCTCCTTAGTGGCCTGGTATTACTGAGATAAGGGGGCGCTCTCCTTAGTGGCCTGGTATTACTGAGATAAGGGGGCGCTCTCCTTAGTGGCCTGGTATTACTGAGATAAGGGGGCGTGTGGGGGCGCTCTCCTTAGTGGCCTGGTATTACTGAGATAAGGGGGCGCTCTCCTTAGTGGCCTGGTATTACTGGGATAAGGGGGCGCTCTCCTTAGTGGCCTGGTATTACTGAGATAAGGGGGCGCTCTCCTTAGTGGCCTGGTATTACTGAGATAAGGGGGCGCTCTCCTTAGTGGCCTGGTATTACTGGGATAAGGGGGCGCTCTCCTTAGTGGCCTGGTATTACTGAGATAAGGGGCGCCCCTGGCCTGGTATTACTGGGATAAGGGGCGCTCTCCTTAGTGGCCTGGTATTACTGAGATAAGGGGGCGCTCTCCTTAGTGGCCTGGTATTACTGAGATAAGGGGGCGCTCTCCTTAGTGGCCTGGTATTACTGAGATAAGGGGGCGCTCTCCTTAGTGGCCTGGTATTACTGGGATAAGGGGGCGCTCTCCTTAGTGGCCTGGTATTACTGAGATAAGGGGGCGCTCTCCTTAGTGGCCTGGTATTACTGAGATAAGGGGGCGCTCTCCTTAGTGGCCTGGTATTACTGAGATAAGGGGGCGCTCTCCTTAGTGGCCTGGTATTACTGGGATAAGGGGGCGCTCTCCTTAGTGGCCTGGTATTACTGGGATAAGGGGGCGCTCTCCTTAGTGGCCTGGTATTACTGAGATAAGGGGGCGCTCTCCTTAGTGGCCTGGTATTACTGAGATAAGGGGGCGCTCTCCTTAGTGGCCTGGTATTACTGGGATAAGGGGGCGCTCTCCTTAGTGGCCTGGTATTACTGAGAAAGGGGGCGCCCCTAGGCCGACTGGGGGCGCTCTCCTTAGTGGCCTGGTATTACTGAGATAAGGGGGCGCTCTCCTTAGTGGCCTGGTATTACTGAGATAAGGGGGCGCTCTCCTTAGTGGCCTGGTATTACTGGGATAAGGGGGCGCTCTCCTTAGTGGCCTGGTATTACTGGGATAAGGGGGCGCTCTCCTTAGTGGCCTGGTATTACTGGGATAAGGGGGCGCTCTCCTTAGTGGCCTGGTATTACTGAGATAAGGGGGCGCTCTCCTTAGTGGCCTGGTATTACTGGGATAAGGGGGCGCTCTCCTTAGTGGCCTGGTATTACTGAGATAAGGGGGCGCTGGGCGCTCTCCTTAGTGGCCTGGTATTACTGAGATAAGGGGGCGCTCTCCTTAGTGGCCTGGTATTACTGGGATAAGGGGGCGCTCTCCTTAGTGGCCTGGTATTACTGAGATAAGGGGGCTCTCCTTAGTGGCCTGGCTGGGAGGGGGGGCCCCTAGTGGCCTGGTATTACTGAGATAAGGGGGCGCTCTCCTTAGTGGCCTGGTATTACTGAGATAAGGGGGCGCTCTCCTTAGTGACCTGGTATTACTGGGATAAGGGGGCGCTCTCCTTAGTGGCCTGGTATTACTGAGATAAGGGGGCGCTCTCCTTAGTGGCCTGGTATTACTGGGATAAGGGGGCGCTCTCCTTAGTGGCCTGGTATTACTGAGATAAGGGGGCGCTCTCCTTAGTGGCCTGGTATTACTGAGATAAGGGGGCGCTCTCCTTAGTGGCCTGGTATTACTGAGATAAGGGGGCGCTCTCCTTAGTGGCCTGGTATTACTGAGATAAGGGGGCGCTCTCCTTAGTGGCCTGGTATTACTGAGATAAGGGGGCGCTCTCCTTAGTGGCCTGGTATTACTGAGATAAGGGGGCGCTCTCCTTAGTGGCCTGGTATTACTGGGATAAGGGGGCGCTCTCCTTAGTGGCCTGGTATTACTGAGATAAGGGGGCGCTCTCCTTAGTGGCCTGGTATTACTGAGATAAGGGGGCGCTCTCCTTAGTGGCCTGGTATTACTGAGATAAGGGGGCGCTCTCCTTAGTGGCCTGGTATTACTGAGATAAGGGGGCGCTCTCCTTAGTGGCCTGGTATTACTGAGATAAGGGGGCGCTCTCCTTAGTGGCCTGGTATTACTGAGATAAGGGGGCGCTCTCCTTAGTGGCCTGGTATTACTGAGATAAGGGGGCGCTCTCCTTAGTGGCCGTGGTATTACTGGGATAAGGGGGCGCTCTCCTTAGTGGCCTGGTATTACTGAGATAAGGGGGCGCTCTCCTTAGTGGCCTGGTATTACTGAGATAAGGGGCGCTCTCCTTAGTGGCCTGGTATTACTGAGATAAGGGGGCGCTCTCCTTAGTGGCCTGGTATTACTGAGATAAGGGGGCGCTCTCCTTAGTGGCCTGGTATTACTGAGATAAGGGGGCGCTCTCCTTAGTGGCCTGGTATTACTGAGATAAGGGGGCGCTCTCCTTAGTGGCCTGGTATTACTGAGATAAGGGGGCGCTCTCCTTAGTGGCCTGGTATTACTGAGATAAGGGGGCGCTCTCCTTAGTGGCCTGGTATTACTGAGATAAGGGGGCGCTCTCCTTAGTGGCCTGGTATTACTGGGATAAGGGGGCGCCACTGCTTGTATTGAAACTCCCTAATTTAAAGGAAAGTTCTAGAACTTTCCAATAGCCTTTGGGTTTCAGTTCTTCACCATTTTCAAGCTCTCTGCTTGCTGTCAGTGAGCAGGAACATGTATTGTTTATATTCAAAGGAGGAATGCCCAACATGAACATGATCTGTTGAGGGTTTGTTACAATGTATCAGTAAATCTACAGAAGAGAGGATTGTACTGTTGATATGTTTAGCGGACAGAGAATTGTCCACACTGATACATTGTAACCAATTCTCTGCTGTGAGACGTGGTAGCCCGGAAGAGGTTTCCATTCACTGACAACAAGCAGAGACCATGACAATGGTGAGGATCTGATGCACAGAGTCTATGAGAAGGCTGTAGACTCTTCCTTGTGGTTGTCAGCAGTGTCTTGGCCGCTGGGGGTGTCAGTCACCTCTTTCTTCCTGCAACTCCTGTAAATACTTTGTGTTTGGTAACCAAATTCCCAGCAAATCTGACATTCCTGCTCCTGGGGGAGGGCGCGGGTCCGTCCCCCTCCTTGCAGTGGCCCTGGCTTATCACAAGTGTGGCCGAAGTGTCCAAGGATAAACAGGAAGTAGTTATAATTATAGGGCACAAAGTGGAGCCCCCTATGTATAGAAGCGGCGAATGGCGAATCCGGGGAAAGCAAAAGTCTCTGCAGGAAATGTGCAGCAACAGCCGGAGGACTCCCCGCAGCTCGCACATAGAGGAGGGGGCCCCAAATCCTTGTCAGTCCTTCACTCCAAAGGGGCTTTCCAGATTTATGCAAATGATGCGTAACCTCCAGATTGATACATGTAGGAAACGCTGCACAGCGACTGATACATTGTAACGAACCCTCTCCCATTCACTGACAGCAAGCAGGGATCCTGATCATTGTGGCCATGTGTAGATGGCTGATAAATCCCCCCAAGGGCTAGTGATTTATGTGTTATTAAGGTCTCTGCTGGTTACTCTCCAGGGTCTGACAACAACCCCTGTCCTACAGTAAGACTCCTCTCAGCTGAGGGTTTGTTACAGTTGTATTCAGTCTAGCCAGTCCTCTGTGAGCTGAACAGCCTGGATTTCCGGCTGATACATTGTAACAAACCATCCTGATGTTTGCTGGTCGGATTGTCCACTTATTAGTTCAGGTTCTGCCCAAACATAGACTCTTGTGGCCAAACCAGAATAAAAGGGGCCCCTGAATACTCCACTGTAAAGAGAGCTGAGGTGTCGGGTCATTGGTTCACCAACCTTTACCTGCTCACAGGCGAGACAGATGGGGAATCACTTCCTCAAATCCTGAATCTGTAAGAAACGGCAGAACTGAAAGAGGAAACAAAGCAAAGACAGAAACCTGTAGACGCCGAACCAGGACCCCCATAGATCTATAACCCCCCTCCATATACATCCAAGGACCCCCATAGATCTATAACCCCCTTCCTATACATCCCAGGACCCCCATAGATCTATAACCCCCTTCCTATACATCCCAGGACCCCCATAGATCTATAACCCCCTTCCTATACATCCCAGGACCCCCATAGATCTACAGTCATGGCCAAAAGTTTTGAGAATGATACAAATATTAATTTTTACAAAGTCTACTGCTTCAGTTTTTCTAATGGCAATTTGCATATACTCCAGAATGTTATAAAGAGTGATCAGCTTAACAGCAATTACTTGCAAAGTCAATATTTGCCTAGAAAATGAACTTTATCCCCCAAAACACATTTCAACATCATTGCAGCCCTGCCTTAAAAGGACCACCTAACATCGTTTCAGTGATTGCTCCATTAACACAGGTGTGGGTGTTGATGAGGACAGGGCTGGAGATCAATCTGTCATGATTAAGTAAGAATGACACCACTGGACACTTTAAAAGGAGGCTGGTGCTTGCCATCATTGTTTCTCTTCTGTTAACCATGGTTATCTCTAAAGAAACATGTGCAGTCATCATTGCACTGCACAAAAATGGCCTAACTGGGAAGAGTATTGCAGCTAGAAAGATTGCACCTCAGTCAACAATCTATCGCATCATCAAGAACTTCAAGGAGAGAGGTTCCATTGGTGCCAAAAAGGCTCCAGGGCGCCCAAGAAAGACCTGCAAGCGGCAGGACCGTCTCTTAAAAGTGTTTCAGCTGCGGGATGGGGCTACCAGCAGTGCAGAGCTTGCTGAGGAATGGCAGCAGGCAGGTGTGAGTGCATCTGCACGCACTGTGAGGCGGAGACTCTTGGAGCAAGGCCTAGTCTCAAGGAGGGCAGCAAAGAAGCCACTTCTCTCCAGAAAAAACATCAGGGACAGACTGATATTCTGCAAAAGGTACAGGGAGTGGACTGCTGAGGACTGGGGTAAAGTCATTTTCTCTGATGAATCCCCTTTTCGATTGTTTGGAACATCTGGAAAACAGCTTATTCGGAGAAGAAGAGGTGAGCGCTACCACCAGTCTTGTCTCATGCCAACTGTAAAGCATCCTGAAACCATTCATGTGTGGGGTTGCTTCTCAGCCAAGGGAATCGGCTCTCTCACAGTCTTGCCTAAAAACACAGCCATGAATAAAGAATGGTACCAGAATGTCCTCCAAGAGCAACTTCTCCCAACCGTCCAAGAGCAGTTTGGCGCTCAACAATGCCTTTTCCAGCATGATGGAGCACCTTGCCATAAAGCAAAGGTGATAACTAAATGGCTCAGGGAACAAAACATAGAGATTTTGGGTCCATGGCCTGGAAACTCCCCAGATCTTAATCCCATTGAGAACTTGTGGTCAATCATCAAGAGACGGGTGGACAAACAAAAACCAACAAATTCAGACAAAATGAAAGCATTGATTCTGCAAGAATGGACTGCTATCAGTCAGGATTTGGTCCAGAAGTTGATTGAGAGCATGCCAGGGAGAATTGCAGAGGTCCTGAAGAACAAGGGTCAACACTGCAAATATTGACTTGCTGCATTAACTCATTCTAAGTGTCAATATAAGCTTCTGTTACTCATAATATGAATGCAATTCTATTTCTGTATGTGATAAAAACATCTGACAAACACACATAAAAACCAGAGGGCAGCAGATCATGTGAAAATACAATATTTGTGTCATTCTCAAAACTTTTGGCCATGACTGTATAGCACCCTTCCTATACATCCCAGGACCCCCATAGATCTATAACACCCTTCCTATACATCCCAGGACCCCCATAGATCTATAACCCCGTTCCTATACATCCCAGGACCCCCATAGATCTATAACCCCTTTCTTATACATCCCAGGACCCCCATAGATCTATAACCCCTTTCTTATACATCCCAGGACCCCCATAGATCTATAACCCCTTTCTTATACATTCTAGGACCCCCATAGATCTATAACCCCCTTCCGATACATCCCAGGACCCCCATAGATCTATAACCCCCTCCATATACATCTCAGGACCCCCATAGATCTATAACCCCCTTCCGATACATCCCAGGACCCCCATAGATCTATAACCCCCTCCATATACATCTCAGGACCCCCATAGATCTATAACCCCTTTCTTATACATCCCAGGACCCCCATAGATCTATAACCCCCTTCCGATACATCCCAGGACCCCCATAGATCTATAACCCCCTCCATATACATCTCAGGACCCCCATAGATCTATAACCCCCTCCATATACATCCTAGGACCCCCATAGATCTATAACACCCCTCCATATACATCCCAGGACCCCCATAGATCTATAACCCCCTCTTTCTACATCCCAGGACCCCCATAGATCTATAATACCCCTCCATATACATCCTAGGACCCCCATAGATCTATAACCCCCTTTCTATACCCCCAGGACTGCTAATGACCCCCCTTTCTATAGATCCTATTAATTCCTTCCTATAGATCCCAGGACCCCCCACAGCGGTAACAGTGTTTCTGGGGTTTCTATAAATGATGCATCTTTCTATAGTCATGATTCATGAATAGAATGCTAGAGACTGACACAGCAGTAAAAGGAGGGGAAGGGGGACGTACACTACATAATTGTGAAGATATATATGTCAATCAGGGTCTGAGGAAAGCTGGGTGACATACCCCATAATCTGACAGCTGTCCTCCATTAGAGATGCTTGGTGATATAAGACATTAATAAGGAGCGCCCCCTCCTGCCGCCGCCGCTGCTCCACCTTCCTGCTGACTTTCTGCAGGGATCGGCTCATCCCAGGATTCCTCCTCATACAATAGATGTGTTTTTAGGAGCTGGGCCCGGGTCAGGTGACCAGTGTTATTTTTAGGGTGTATAGTGGGCCCCCTATTGTCAGGTGAGGCTGGACCCCCATTGTCCCCGTCTTTCCCTGTACTTGCCGTCATTGTATTCCTGCTACAATGGTGATGAAAATAAAGATTATTTTTAGAGGCCCCTTGGGTGGAAAAGTTCCCCATAGCGCGGGCCCCATTGTTCTTGGCTGTGCCCTTCCTGGAGTGACCGCCCCGCGTCATCACAAAACTCTCACATCTTGTCAAGTGGAGGTGCTGGTCATGTGACCTGTTCAGGTTTTGTAGAGCTGCTCCTAAATGTGGCCGTCCTGACACTCGAGGTCTACACCCAGAGACCTGAAATCTGTACTGACCTAACACTGCTCACAGCTGAGTTACAATTGCAGCACAAACCTCTCTCCAGTCCTAATAGTTTGTTACAGTGTATCAGTGCAGATTAATGACATTGGCTTGTACAGTATGGATATATTGTTACAGACCATCAGCTGTGCGAAGTATTAGGGTGTGCTGTCAGAATCAGAGTAATACAGACCCCAGACCAGACCTCTAAACTAATACACACCCCAGACCAGACCCCTAAAATACAGAACCCAGACCAGACCCCTAAACTAATACAGACCCCAGACTAGACCCCTAAACTAATACAGACCCCAGACCAGACCCCCTAAACTAATACAGACCCCAGACCAGACCCCTAAACTAATACAGACCCCAGAACAGACCCCTAAACTAATACAGACCCCAGACCAGACCCCTAAACTAATACAGACCCCAGACCAGACCCCTAAACTAATACAGACCCCAGACCAGATCCCTAAACTAATACAGACCCCAGAGCAGACCCCTAAACTAATACAGACCCCAGACCAGACCCCTAAACTAATACAGACCCCAGACCAGACCCCTAAACTAATACAGACCCCAGACCAGACCCCTAAACTAATACAGACCCCAGACCAGACCCCCTAAACTAATACAGACCCCAGACCAGACCCCTAAACTAATACAGACCCCAGACTAGACCCCTAAACTAATACAGACCCCAGACCAGACCCCTAAACTAATACAGACCCCAGACCAGACCCCCTAAACTAATACAGACCCCAGACTAGACCCCTAAACTAATACAGACCCCAGACCAGACCCCTAAACTAATACAGACCCCAGACCAGACCCCCTAAACTAATACAGACCCCAGACCAGACCCCCTAAACTAATACAGACCCCTAAACTAATACAGACCCCAGACCAGACCCCTAAACTAATACAGACCCCAGACCAGACCCCCTAAACTAATACAGACCCCAGACCAGACCCCTAAACTAATACAGACCCCAGAGCAGACCCCCTGAACTAATACAGACCCCAGACCAGACCCCTAAACTAATACAGACCCCAGACCAGACCCCTAAACTAATACAGACCCCTAAACTAATACAGACCCCAGACCAGACCCCTAAACTAATACAGACCCCAGACCAGACCCCTAAACTAATACAGACCCCAGACTAGACCCCTAAACTAATACAGACCCCAGACTAGACCCCCTAAACTAATACAGACCCCAGACCAGACCCCTAAACTAATACAGACCCCAGACCAGACCCCTAAACTAATACAGACCCCAGACCAGACCCCCTAAACTAATACAGACCCCAGACCAGACCCCTAAACTAATACAGACCCCAGAGCAGACCCCCTGAACTAATACAGACCCCAGACCAGACCCCTAAACTAATACAGACCCCAGACCAGACCCCTAAACTAATACAGACCCCTAAACTAATACAGACCCCAGACCAGACCCCTAAACTAATACAGACCCCAGACCAGACCCCTAAACTAATACAGACCCCAGACCAGACCCCTAAAATACAGACCCCAGACCAGACCCCTAAACTAATACAGACCCCAGACCAGACCCCTAAACTAATATAGACCCCAGACCAGACCCCCTAAACTAATACAGACCCCAGACCAGACCCCTAAACTAATACAGACCCCAGACCAGACCCCTAAACTAATACAGACCCCAGACCAGACCCCTAAACTAATACAGACCCCAGAGCAGACCCCCTAAACTAATACAGACCCCAGACCAGACTCCTAAACTAATACAGACCCCAGACCAGACCCCCAAACTAATACAGACCCCAGACCAGACCCCTAAACTAATACAGACCCCAGACCAGACCCCCAAACTAATACAGACCCCAGACCAGACTCCAAAACTAATACAGACCCCAGACCAGACCCCCTAAACTAATACAGACCCCAGACCAGACCCCTAAACTAATACAGACCCCAGACCAGACCTCTAAACTAATACAGATCCCAGAGAAGACCCCTAAACTAATACAGACCCCAGACCAGACCCCCTAAACTAATACAAACCCCAGACCAGACCCCTAAACTAATACAGACCCCAGACCAGACCCCCTAAACTAATACAGATCCCAGACCAGACCCCCTAAACTAATACAGACCCCAGACCAGACCCCTAAACTAATACAGACCCCAGACCAGACCCCCTAAACTAATACAGACCCCAGACCAGACCCCTAAACTAATATAGACCCCAGACCAGACCCCTAAACTAATACAGACCCCAGACCCCTAAACTAATACGGACCCCAGACCAGATCCCCTAAACTAATACAGACCCCAGACCAGAGCCCTAAACTAATACAGACCCCAGACCGGACCCCTAAACTAATACAGATCCCAGACCAGACCCCTAAACTAATACAGACCCCAGACCAGAAGCCTAAACTAATACAGACCCCAGACCAGATCCCCTAAACTAATACAGACCCCAGACCAGACCCCTAAACTAATACACACCCCAGACCAGACCCCTAAACTACAGAACCCAGACCAGACCCCTAAACTAATACAGACCCCAGACCAGACCCCTAAACTAATATAGACCCGAGACCAGACCCCTAAACTAATACAGACCCCAGACCAGACCTCTAAACTAATACAGACCCCAGACCAGACCCCTAAACTAATACAGACCCCAGACCAGACCTCTAAACTAATACACACCCCAGACCAGACCCCCTAAACTAATACAGACCCCAGACCAGACCCCTAAACTAATACAGACCCCAGACCAGACCTCTAAACTAATACAGACCCCAGACCAGACCCCTAAACTAATACAGACCCCAGACCAGATCCCCTAAACTAATACAGACCCCAGACCAGACCCCTAAACTAATACAGACCCCAGACCAGACCCCTAAACTAATACAGACCCCAGACTAGACCCCTAAACTAATACACACCCCAGACCAGACCCCTAAACTAATACAGATCCCAGACCAGACCCCTAAACAAATACAGACCCCAGACCAGACCCCCTAAACTAATACAGACCCCAGACCAGAGCCCTAAACTAATACGGACCCCAGACCAGACCCCTAAACTAATACAGACCCCAGACCAGACCCCTAAACTAATACAGACCCCAGACCAGACCCCTAAACTAATACAGACCCCAGACCAGACCCCCTAAACTAATACAGACCCCAGACCAGACCCCTAAACTAATACAGACCCCAGAGCAGACCCCCTGAACTAATACAGACCCCAGACCAGACCCCTAAACTAATACAGACCCCAGACCAGACCCCTAAACTAATACAGACCCCTAAACTAATACAGACCCCAGACCAGACCCCTAAACTAATACAGACCCCAGACCAGACCCCTAAACTAATACAGACCCCAGACCAGACCCCTAAAATACAGACCCCAGACCAGACCCCTAAACTAATACAGACCAGACCCCTAAACTAATATAGACCCCAGACCAGACCCCCTAAACTAATACAGACCCCAGACCAGACCCCTAAACTAATACAGACCCCAGACCAGACCCCTAAACTAATACAGACCCCAGACCAGACCCCCTAAACTAATACAGACCCCAGACCAGACCCCTAAACTAATACAGACCCCAGAGCAGACCCCCTAAACTAATACAGACCCCAGACCAGACTCCTAAACTAATACAGACCCCAGACCAGACCCCCAAACTAATACAGACCCCAGACCAGACCCCTAAACTAATACAGACCCCAGACCAGACCCCCAAACTAATACAGACCCCAGACCAGACTCCAAAACTAATACAGACCCCAGACCAGACCCCCTAAACTAATACAGACCCCAGACCAGACTCCTAAACTAATACAGACCCCAGACCAGACCCCCTAAACTAATACAGACCCCAGACCAGACCCCTAAACTAATACAGACCCCAGACCAGACCCCCTAAACTAATACAGACCCCAGACCAGACCCCTAAACTAATACAGACCCCAGACCAGACCCCCTAAACTAATACAGAGCCCAGACCAGACCCCTAAACTAATACAGACCCCAGACCAGACCTCTAAACTAATACAGATCCCAGAGAAGACCCCTAAACTAATACAGACCCCAGACCAGACCCCCTAAACTAATACAAACCCCAGACCAGACCCCTAAACTAATACAGACCCCAGACCAGACCCCCTAAACTAATACAGACCCCAGACCAGACCCCCTAAACTAATACAGACCCCAGACCAGACCCCTAAACTAATACAGACCCCAGACCAGACCCCCTAAACTAATACAGACCCCAGACCAGACCCCTAAACTAATATAGACCCCAGACCAGACCCCTAAACTAATACAGACCCCAGACCCCTAAACTAATACGGACCCCAGACCAGATCCCCTAAACTAATACAGACCCCAGACCAGAGCCCTAAACTAATACAGACCCCAGACCGGACCCCTAAACTAATACAGATCCCAGACCAGACCCCTAAACTAATACAGACCCCAGACCAGAAGCCTAAACTAATACAGACCCCAGACCAGATCCCCTAAACTAATACAGACCCCAGACCAGACCCCTAAACTAATACACACCCCAGACCAGACCCCTAAACTACAGAACCCAGACCAGACCCCTAAACTAATACAGACCCGAGACCAGACCCCTAAACTAATACAGACCCCAGACCAGACCTCTAAACTAATACAGACCCCAGACCAGACCCCTAAACTAATACAGACCCCAGACCAGACCTCTAAACTAATAGACACCCCAGACCAGACCCCCTAAACTAATACAGACCCCAGACCAGACCCCTAAACTAATACAGACCCCAGACCAGACCTCTAAACTAATACAGACCCCAGACCAGACCCCTAAACTAATACAGACCCCAGACCAGATCCCCTAAACTAATACAGACCCCAGACCAGACCCCTAAACTAATACAGACCCCAGACCAGACCCCTAAACTAATACAGACCCCAGACTAGACCCCTAAACTAATACACACCCCAGACCAGACCCCTAAACTAATACAGATCCCAGACCAGACCGCTAAACAAATACAGACCCCAGACCAGACCCCCTAAACTAATACAGACCCCAGACCAGAGCCCTAAACTAATACGGACCCCAGACCAGACCCCTAAACTAATACAGACCCCAGACCAGACCCCTAAACTAATACAGACCCCAGACCAGACCCCTAAACTAATACAGACCCCAGACCAGACCCCCTAAACTAATACAGACCCCAGACCAGTGCCCTAAACTAATACAGACCCCAGACCAGACCTCTAAACTAATACAGACCCCAGACCAGACCCCCTAAACTAATACAGACCCCAGACCAGACCCCTAAACTAATACAGATCCCAGACCAGACCCCTAAACTAATACAGAGCCCAGGCCAGACCCCTAAACTAATACAGACCCCAGACCAGACCCCCTAAACTAATACAGACCCCAGACCAGACCCCTAAACTAATACAGACCCCAGACCAGACCCCCTAAACTAATACAGACCCCAGACCAGACCCCTAAACTAATACAGACCCCAGACCAGACCCCCTAAACTAATACAGAGCCCAGACCAGACCCCTAAACTAATACAGACCCCAGACCAGACCTCTAAACTAATACAGATCCCAGAGAAGACCCCTAAACTAATACAGACCCCAGACCAGACCCCCTAAACTAATACAAACCCCAGACCAGACCCCTAAACTAATACAGACCCCAGACCAGACCCCCTAAACTAATACAGACCCCAGACCAGACCCCCTAAACTAATACAGACCCCAGACCAGACCCCTAAACTAATACAGACCCCAGACCAGACCCCCTAAACTAATACAGACCCCAGACCAGACCCCTAAACTAATACAGACCCCAGACCCCTAAACTAATACAGACCCCAGACCAGACCCCTAAACTAATATAGACCCCAGACCAGACCCCTAAACTAATACAGACCCCAGACCCCTAAACTAATACGGACCCCAGACCAGATCCCCTAAACTAATACAGACCCCAGACCAGAGCCCTAAACTAATACAGACCCCAGACCGGACCCCTAAACTAATACAGATCCCAGACCAGACCCCTAAACTAATACAGACCCCAGACCAGAAGCCTAAACTAATACAGACCCCAGACCAGACCCCTAAACTAATATAGACCCCAGACCAGACCCCTAAACTAATACACACCCCAGACCAGACCCCTAAACTACAGAACCCAGACCAGACCCCTAAACTAATACAGACCCCAGACCAGACCCCTAAACTAATATAGACCCCAGACCAGACCCCTAAACTAATACAGACCCCAGACCAGACCCCTAAACTAATATAGACCCCAGACCAGACCTCTAAACTAATACAGACCCCAGAGCAGACCCCCTGAACTAATACAGACCCCAGACCAGACCCCCTAAACTAATACAGACCCCAGACCAGACCCCTAAACTAATACAGACCCCAGACCAGACCCCTAAACTAATACAGATCCCAGACCAGACCCCTAAACTAATACAGAGCCCAGGCCAGACCCCTAAACTAATACAGACCCCAGACCAGACCTCCTAAACTAATACAGACCCCAGACCAGACCCCTAAACTAATACAGACCCCAGACCAGACCCCTAAACTAATACAGACCCCAGACCAGACCCCTAAACTAATACAGACCCCAGACCAGACCTCTAAACTAATACACACCCCAGACCAGACCCCTAAACTAATACAGACCCCAGACCAGACCCCTAAACTAATACAGACCCCAGACCAGACCCCTAAACTAATACACACCCCAGACCAGACCCCTAAACTACAGAACCCAGACCAGACCCCTAAACTAATACAGACCCCAGACCAGACCCCTAAACTAATATAGACCCCAGACCAGACCTCTAAACTAATACAGACCCCAGAGCAGACCCCCTGAACTAATACAGACCCCAGACCAGACCCCCTAAACTAATACAGACCCCAGACCAGACCCCTAAACTAATACAGACCCCAGACCAGACCCCTAAACTAATACAGACCCCAGACCAGACCCCTAAACTAATACAGATCCCAGACCAGACCCCTAAACTAATACAGACCCCAGACCAGACCTCCTAAACTAATACAGACCCCAGACCAGACCCCTAAACTAATACAGACCCCAGACCAGACCCCTAAACTAATACAGACCCCAGACCAGACCCCCTAAACTAATACAGACCCCAGAGCAGACCCCTAAACTAATACAGACCCCAGACCAGACCCCCTAAACTAATACAGACCCCAGACCAGAGCCCTAAACTAATACAGACCCCAGACCAGACCCCCTAAACTAATACAGACCCCAGACCAGACCCCTAAACTAATACAGACCCCAGACCAGACCTCTAAACTAATACAGACCCCATACCAGACCCCTAAACTAATACAGATCCCAGACCAGACCCCTAAACTAATACAGAGCCCAGGCCAGACCCCTAAACTAATACAGACCCCAGACCAGACCTCCTAAACTAATACAGACCCCAGACCAGACCCCTAAACTAATACAGACCCCAGACCAGACCCCTAAACTAATACAGACCCCAGACCAGACCTCTAAACTAATACACACCCCAGACCAGACCCCTAAACTAATACAGACCCCAGACCAGACCCCTAAACTAATACAGACCCCAGACCAGACCCCTAAACTAATACACACCCCAGACCAGACCCCTAAACTACAGAACCCAGACCAGACCCCTAAACTAATACAGACCCCAGACCAGACCCCTAAACTAATATAGACCCCAGACCAGACCTCTAAACTAATACAGACCCCAGAGCAGACCCCCTGAACTAATACAGACCCCAGACCAGACCCCCTAAACTAATACAGACCCCAGACCAGACCCCTAAACTAATACAGACCCCAGACCAGACCCCTAAACTAATACAGACCCCAGACCAGACCCCTAAACTAATACAGATCCCAGACCAGACCCCTAAACTAATACAGACCCCAGACCAGACCTCCTAAACTAATACAGACCCCAGACCAGACCCCTAAACTAATACAGACCCCAGACCAGACCCCTAAACTAATACAGACCCCAGACCAGACCCCCTAAACTAATACAGACCCCAGAGCAGACCCCTAAACTAATACAGACCCCAGACCAGAGCCCTAAAGTAATACAGACCCCAGACCAGACCCCCTAAACTAATACAGACCCCAGACCAGACCCCCTAAACTAATACAGACCCCAGACCAGAGCCCTAAACTAATACAGACCCCAGACCAGACCCCCTAAACTAATACAGACCCCAGACCAGACCCCTAAACTAATACAGACCCCAGACCAGACCCCCTAAACTAATACAGACCCCAGACCAGACCCCTAAACTAATACAGACCCCAGACCAGACCCCCTAAACTAATACAGAGCCCAGACCAGACCCCTAAACTAATACAGACCCCAGACCAGACCTCTAAACTAATACAGATCCCAGAGAAGACCCCTAAACTAATACAGACCCCAGACCAGACCCCCTAAACTAATACAAACCCCAGACCAGACCCCTAAACTAATACAGACCCCAGACCAGACCCCCTAAACTAATACAGACCCCAGACCAGACCCCCTAAACTAATACAGACCCCAGACCAGACCCCTAAACTAATACAGACCCCAGACCAGACCCCCTAAACTAATACAGACCCCAGACCAGACCCCTAAACTAATACAGACCCCAGACCCCTAAACTAATACAGACCCCAGACCAGACCCCTAAACTAATATAGACCCCAGACCAGACCCCTAAACTAATACAGACCCCAGACCCCTAAACGAATACAGACCCCAGACCAGATCCCCTAAACTAATACAGACCCCAGACCAGAGCCCTAAACTAATACAGACCCCAGACCGGACCCCTAAACTAATACAGATCCCAGACTAGACCCCTAAACTAATACAGACCCCAGACCAGAAGCCTAAACTAATACAGACCCCAGACCAGACCCCTAAACTAATATAGACCCCAGACCAGACCCCTAAACTAATACAGACCCCAGACCAGACCCCTAAACTAATATAGACCCCAGACCAGACCTCTAAACTAATACAGACCCCAGAGCAGACCCCCTGAACTAATACAGACCCCAGACCAGACCCCCTAAACTAATACAGACCCCAGACCCCCCTAAACTAATAGACCCCAGACCAGACCTCTAAACTAATACAGACCCCAGACCAGACCCCTAAACTAATACAGATCCCAGACCAGACCCCTAAACTAATACAGAGCCCAGGCCAGACCCCTAAACTAATACAGACCCCAGACCAGACCTCCTAAACTAATACAGACCCCAGACCAGACCCCTAAACTAATACAGACCCCAGACCAGACCCCTAAACTAATACAGACCCCAGACCAGACCCCTAAACTAATACAGACCCCAGACCAGACCTCTAAACTAATACACACCCCAGACCAGACCCCTAAACTAATACAGACCCCAGACCAGACCCCTAAACTAATACAGACCCCAGACCAGACCCCTAAACTAATACAGACCCCAGACCAGACCCCTAAACTAATACAGACCCCAGACCAGACCCCTAAACTAATACAGACCCCAGACCAGACCTCTAAACTAATACACACCCCAGACCAGACCCCTAAACTAATACAGACCCCAGACCAGACCCCTAAACTAATACAGACCCCAGACCAGACCCCTAAACTAATACAGACCCCAGACCAGACCCCTAAACTAATACACACCCCAGACCAGACCCCTAAACTACAGAACCCAGACCAGACCCCTAAACTAATACAGACCCCAGACCAGACCCCTAAACTAATATAGACCCCAGACCAGACCTCTAAACTAATACAGACCCCAGAGCAGACCCCCTAAACTAATACAGACCCCAGACCAGACCCCTAAACTAATACAGACCCCAGACCAGACCCCTAAACTAATACAGACCCCAGACCAGACCCCTAAACTAATACAGATCCCAGACCAGACCCCTAAACTAATACAGACCCCAGACTAGACCCCTAGACTAATACAGACCCCAGACCAGAGCCCTAAACTAATACAGACCCCAGACCAGAGCCCTAAACTAATACAGACCCCAGACCAGACCCCTAAACTAATACAGACCCCAGACCAGACCTCTAAACTAATACAGATCCCAGACCAGACCCCTAAACTAATACAGACCCCAGACCAGAGCCCTAAACTAATACAGACCCCAGACCAGACCCCTAAACTAATACAGATCCCAGACCAGACCCCTAAACTAATACAGACCCCAGACCAGACCTCTAAACTAATACAGATCCCAGAGAAGACCCCTAAACTAATACAGACCCCAGACCAGAGCCCTAAACTAATACAGACCCCAGACCAGAGCCCTAAACTAATACAGACCCCAGACCAGACCCCTAAACTAATACAGACCCCAGACCAGACCTCTAAACTAATACAGATCCCAGACCAGACCCCTAAACTAATACAGACCCCAGACCAGAGCCCTAAACTAATACAGACCCCAGACCAGACCCCTAAACTAATACAGATCCCAGACCAGACCCCTAAACTAATACAGACCCCAGACCAGACCTCTAAACTAATACAGACCCCAGACCAGACCCCTAAACTAATACAGACCCCAGACCAGACCTCTAAACTAATACACACCCCAGACCAGACCCCCTAAACTAATACAGACCCCAGACCAGACCCCTAAACTAATACAGACCCCAGACCAGACCTCTAAACTAATACAGACCCCAGACCAGACCCCTAAACTAATACAGACCCCAGACCAGACCCCTAAACTAATACAGATCCCAGACCAGACCCCTAAACAAATACAGACCCCAGACCAGACCCCTAAACTAATACAGACCCCAGACCAGACCTCCTAAACTAATACAGACCCCAGACCAGACCCCTAAACTAATACAGACACCAGACCAGACCCCCTAAACTAATACAGACCCCAGAGCAGACCCCTAAACTAATACAGACCCCAGACCAGACCCCCTAAACTAATACAGTCTGGATGTGGCTTATCATAGGACGTAATGTGCAGCGCCCCCTGGAGGCAGAAGTGGGGGAGACCATGGACAGGAGTATCAGACATTAACAGCTGCATATTAAAGGAAGAAAAAAGCAGCGGGGCCCCCTAATGTCCCGTGCCCCTTAGTAGCCATTCCAGATCCCACAGGAGTTGTAAATGGGTCTGTTTGCCATTCCTGCGCCTGAGAAAGTAGAGTGGATGAGTAAATGTATCCTAAGAGAACCCTTCATGGTGGGACTCAGAGATCTGCACCTGACCAGACATGACCTTTCATCTACAGACGACCTTCCTGGGGTATCTGCTCACGTCATCGCTCCCTGCTGGATGACATCGTAGTGCGGAGCAGAGCGGACCCCCAGCACAGAGCCCCATTATTAACATGGTGGGGATTGCCTTAGGATGGAAGGGTTAAAGGTTTAGCAGCAGAATCGTTTCCAGTCTGCCCCGCGCCTCGCGCTGACAAACAAGCGATTGTCCCCGATCACCCCCCATTACAGGAGGACATGAAAAGCTTTATTGTTACCGGCGGCTCCTCCGACTGCTGAAATACTCTAATGAAAGTTAATGGCACATGTGGAGAAGCTGGAAAATGACAAGCGGCCATTATACAGGACAATGGTGCTGTGTGTGCGCGGTATAACGTGACCGCCGTCTGCACCACCGATACAGAAACAGACCCTCTGCTGTCTGACACCAGGAACCCCACTGTCCTGCAAATTATATGGAGGAAAGAGCAGAAAATCACTAAAGTAACAAATACTAATATATCAGTGATGTCAGCAACAGGGGGCGGGGCTGTGACAACCTCTCAGACATGATATATACAGCTGTGTGTCAGTAGTAATAGATGAATAGCTGTATTGTAGTATAAGGTGTGCGGATCTCATGTCTGATCACATGTCATTATATCAGTGATGTCAGTAACAGGGGGCGGGGCTGTGACAACCTCTCACACATGATATATACAGCTGGGTGTCAGTAGTAATAGATGAATAGCTGTACTGTAGTATAAGGTGTGCGGATCTCATGTCTGATCACATGTCATTATATTATATCAGTGATGTCAGTAACAGGGGGCGGGGCTGTGACAACCTCTCACACATGATATATACAGCTGGTTGTCAGTAGTAATAGATGAATAGCTGTACTGTAGTATAAGGTGTGCGGATCTCATGTCTGATCACATGTCATTATATCAGTGATGTCAGTAACAGGGGGCGGGGCTGTGACAACCTCTCACACATGATATATACAGCTGGTTGTCAGTAGTAATAGATGAATAGCTGTACTGTAGTATAAGGTGTGCGGATCTCATGTCTGATCACATGTCATTATATTATATCAGTGATGTCAGTAACAGGGGGCGGGGCTGTGACAACCTCTCACACATGATATATACAGCTGGTTGTCAGTAGTAATAGATGAATAGCTGTACTGTAGTATAAGGTGCGGATCTCATGTCTGATCACATGTCATTATATCAGTGATGTCAGTAACAGGGGGCGGAGCTGTGACAACCTCTCACACATGATACATACAGGCTGGTTGTCGGTGTTCTTCCTACAATCCACTCCTCACACTCGCAGTGAAATGACTGATCCCGGATTTGGCTTCCTGTTCCCTCTGATAAGACTTTCTTTGATTCTTCCGCCCGCAGCACTTACTATAAATATCACCTCCATCTCTGCGCACAAGTAAAGTTGTCAGACTGTTAAACCTCAATCTAATTATCCTGATGGCCGAGGATTAGGCAGGGGTCACAGCACAAGCCCCTCAGGACCTCCACCGTTACTGTGACATCACAGGGTCTAGTTCACATTACTGTAGATTCACATCTGTGTGCTCATACAATTCATGAATACAATATTAGAACTGCAGTGAAGACTGACACTCAAGTTTTGTAATTTAGGGTCTATAAAAAGTTGGTCATTTGTTAAAACCATTGGCAAGGTATGTTACTGGCAGAGAGAAAATGGAGGCTTAGATACAAGATTTCAGTGTAGAAACATACATAACACAGTGTAACACAGGATAGGATTAGATACACATCTCAGCAGACAGTATCACACAGGATTAGATACATCTAAGTGACATGTGATGTGCGGAATATTCCAGAGCTGTGATGGAGATTTCGCGTCCAGGGACAATCTCCCCCCGATATATAGTAACTCTGAGCCCATGTACACACTGTGCGGTCACTGCGGCACCTCGGACTTCAATGTGTGTGTTGCAATAATCTCAGCAGCACAGAGGATTTCAGGACTGCACAGTGATGTCATAGTGATGGGCTGTTGTATGAGCAGAGAAAGATTTAGAGATTCTCCACCATGTCCATGTGAGCGGCGTCTGGGGGAGACGGGGAGTGCTGCCAACTGGACAGTCATCAGTGACAGCCTCAGCGGCAGCACAAGGGACAAGAACTGAGGGAAAGAAGCTGCCTGGACTGAGGCCCTGGACAGCAGGGGAAGTGGTACTGTGCACTGTCCATATATACAGGACAGGAGAAGTGGTACTGTGCACTGTCCATATATACAGGACAGGAGAAGTAGTACTGTGCACTGTCCATATATACAGGATAAGAGAAGTGGTACTGTGCACTGTCTATATATACAGGATAAGAGAAGTGGTACTGTGCACTGTCCATATATACAGGACAGGAGAAGTGGTACTGTGCACTGTCCATATATACAGGATAAGAGAAGTGGTACTGTGCACTGTCCATATATACAGGAGGAGAGAAGTGGTACTGTGCACTGTCCATATATACAGGAGGAGAGAAGTGGTACTGTGCACTGTCCATATATACAGGATAAGAGAAGTGGTACTGTGCACTGTCCATATATACAGGACTAGAGAAGTGGTACTGTGCACTGTCCATATATACAGGAGGAGAGAAGTGGTACTGTGCACTGTCCATATATACAGGAGGAGAGAAGTGGTACTGTGCACTGTCCATATATACAGGACAGGAGAAGTGGTACTGTGCACTGTCCATATATACAGGATAAGAGAAGTGGTACTGTGCACTGTCCATATATACAGAATAAGAGAAGTGGTACTGTGCACTGTCCATATATACAGGACTAGAGAAGTGGTACTGTGCACTGTCCATATATACAGGACAGGAGAAGTGGTACTGTGCACTGTCCATATATACAGGATAAGAGAAGTGGTACTGTGCACTGTCCATATATACAAGACAAGAGAAGTGGTACTGTGCACTGTCCATATATACAGGAGAGAAGTGGTACTGTGCACTGTCCATATATACAGGACAAGAGAAGTGGTACTGTGCACTGTCCATATATACAGGAGAGAAGTGGTACTGTGCACTGTCCCTATATACAGGACAGGAGAAGTGGTACTGTGCACTGTCCATATATACAGGACAGGAGAAGTGGTACTGTGCACTGTCCATATATACAGGATAAGAGAAGTGGTACTGTGCACTCTCCATATATACAGGATAAGAGAAGTGGTACTGTGCACTGTCCATATATACAGGACAGGAGAAGTGGTACTGTGCACTGTCCATATATACAGGAGGAGAGAAGTGGTACTGTGCACTGTCCATATATACAGGAGGAGAGAAGTAGTACTGTGCACTGTCCATATATACAGAATAAGAGAAGTGGTACTGTGCACTGTCCATATATACAGGAGGAGAGAAGTGGTACTGTGCACTGTCCATATATACAGGATAAGAGAAGTGGTACTGTGCACTGTCCATATATACAGGATAAGAGAAGTGGTACTGTGCACTGTCCATATATACAGGAGAGAAGTGGTACTGTGCACTGTCCATATATACAGGAGGAGAGAAGTGGTACTGTGCACTGTCCATATATACAGGATAAGAGAAGTGGTACTGTGCACTGTCCATATATACAGGATAAGAGAAGTGGTACTGTGCACTGTCCATATATACAGGAGGAGAGAAGTGGTACTGTGCACTGTCCATATATACAGGATAAGAGAAGTGGTACTGTGCACTGTCCATATATACAGGAGGAGAGAAGTAGTACTGTGCACTGTCCATATATACAGAATAAGAGAAGTGGTACTGTGCACTGTCCATATATACAGGAGGAGAGAAGTGGTACTGTGCACTGTCCATATATACAGGATAAGAGAAGTGGTACTGTGCACTGTCCATATATACAGGATAAGAGAAGTGGTACTGTGCACTGTCCATATATACAGGAGAGAAGTGGTACTGTGCACTGTCCATATATACAGGAGGAGAGAAGTGGTACTGTGCACTGTCCATATATACAGGATAAGAGAAGTGGTACTGTGCACTGTCCATATATACAGGATAAGAGAAGTGGTACTGTGCACTGTCCATATATACAGGAGGAGAGAAGTGGTACTGTGCACTGTCCATATATACAGGATAAGAGAAGTGGTACTGTGCACTGTCCATATATACAGGATAAGAGAAGTGCTACTGTGCACTGTCCATATATACAGGACAAGAGAAGTGGTACTGTGCACTGTCCATATATACAGGACAGGAGAAGTGGTACTGTGCACTGTCCATATATACAGGATAAGAGAAGTGGTACTGTGCACTGTCCATATATACAGGATAAGAGAAGTGCTACTGTGCACTGTCCATATATACAGGAGGAGAGAAGTGGTACTGTGCACTGTCCGTATATACAGGATAAGAGAAGTGGTACTGTGCGCTGTCCATATATACAGGAGGAGAGAAGTGGTACTGTGCACTGTCCATATATACAGGATAAGAGAAGTGGTACTGTGCGCTGTCCATATATACAGGAGGAGAGAAGTGGTACTGTGCACTGTCCATATATACAGGATAAGAGAAGTGGTACTGTGCACTGTCCATATATACAGGAGGAGAGAAGTGGTACTGTGCACTGTCCATATATACAGGAGGAGAGAAGTAGTACTGTGCACTGTCCATATATACAGGAGGAGAGAAGTGGTACTGTGCACTGTCCATATATACAGGATAAGAGAAGTGGTACTGTGCACTGTCCATATATACAGGATAAGAGAAGTGCTACTGTGCACTGTCCATATATACAGGACAAGAGAAGTGCTACTGTGCACTGTCCATATATACAGGAGGAGAGAAGTGGTACTGTGCACTGTCTATATATACAGAATAAGAGAAGTGGTACTGTGCACTGTCCATATATACAGAATAAGAGAAGTGGTACTGTGCACTGTCTATATATACAGGAGAGAAGTGGTACTGTGCACTGTCCATATATACAGGATAAGAGAAGTGCTAGTGTGCACTGTCCATATATACAGGATAAGAGAAGTGATACTGTGCACTGTCCATATATACAGGATAAGAGAAGTGGTACTGTGCACTGTCCATATATACAGGAGGAGAGAAGTGGTACTGTGCACTGTCCATATATACAGGAGGAGAGAAGTGGTACTGTGCACTGTCCATATATACAGGATAAGAGAAGTGGTACTGTACACTGTCCATATATACAGGATAAGAGAAGTGGTACTGTGCACTGTCCATATATACAGGATAAGAGAAATGGTACTGTGCGCTGTCCATATATACAGGACAAGAGAAGTGGTACTGTGCACTGTCCATATATACTAGAGAAGTGGTACTGTGCACTGTCCATATATACTAGAGAAGTGGTACTGTGCACTGTCCATATATACAGGACAAGAGAAGTGGTACTGTGCACTGTCCATATATACAGGACAAGAGAAGTGGTACTGTGCACTGTCCATATATACAGGACAAGAGAAGTGGTACTGTGCACTGTCCTTATATACAGAGTAAGAGAGGTGGTACTGTGCACTGTCATATATACAGAGTAAGAGAAGTGGTACTGTGCACTGTCCTTATATACAGAGTAAGAGAGGTGGTACTGTGCACTGTCCTTATATACAGAGTAAGAGAAGTGGTACTGTGCACTGTCCTTATATACAGAGTAAGAGAAGTGGTACTGTGCACTGTCATATATACAGAGTAAGAGAAGTGGTACTGTGCACTGTCCTTATATACAGAGTAAGAGAGGTGGTACTGTGCACTGTCCTTATATACAGAGTAAGAGAAGTGGTACTGTGCACTGTCCATATGTACAGGACTAGAGAAGTGGTACTGTGCACTGTCCTTATATACAGAGTAAGAGAAGTGGTACTGTGCACTGTCCATATATACAGGATGAGAAGTGGTACTGTGCACCGTCCATATATACAGGAGGAGAGAAGTGGTACTGTGCACTGTCCATATATACAGGATAAGAGAAGTGGTACTGTGCACTGTCCATATATACAGGATAAGAGAAGTGGTACTGTGCACTGTCCATATATACAGAATAAGAAAAGTGGTACTGTGCACTGTCCATATATACAGAGTAAGAGAAGTGGTACTGTGCACTGTCCATATATACAGGAGGAGAGAAGTGGTACTGTGCACTGTCCATATATACAGGAGGAGAGAAGTGGTACTGTGCACTGTCCATATATACAGGAGGAGAGAAGTGGTACTGTGCGCTGTCCATATATACAGGACAAGAGAAGTGGTACTGTGCACTGTCCATATATACTAGAGAAGTGGTACTGTGCACTGTCCATATATACTAGAGAAGTGGTACTGTGCACTGTCCATATATACAGGACAAGAGAAGTGGTACTGTGCACTGTCCATATATACAGGACAAGAGAAGTGGTACTGTGCACTGTCCATATATACAGGACAAGAGAAGTGGTACTGTGCACTGTCCATATATACAGGACAAGAGAAGTGGTACTGTGCACTGTCCTTATATACAGAGTAAGAGAAGTGGTACTGTGCACTGTCCTTATATACAGAGTAAGAGAGGTGGTACTGTGCACTGTCCTTATATACAGAGTAAGAGAAGTGGTACTGTGCACTGTCCATATATACAGGATGAGAAGTGGTACTGTGCACCGTCCATATATACAGGAGGAGAGAAGTGGTACTGTGCACTGTCCATATATACAGGATAAGAGAAGTGGTACTGTGCACTGTCCATATATACAGGAGGAGAGAAGTGGTACTGTGCACTGTCCATATATACAGGATAAGAGAAGTGGTACTGTGCACTGTCCATATATACAGGAGGAGAGAAGTGGTACTGTGCACTGTCCATATATACAGGACTAGAGAAGTGGTACTGTGCACTGTCCATATATACAGGACAGGAGAAGTGGTACTGTGCACTGTCCATATATACAGGATAAGAGAAGTGGTACTGTGCACTGTCCATATATACAGGAGGAGAGAAGTGGTACTGTGCACTGTCCATATATACAGGAGGAGAGAAGTGGTACTGTGCACTGTCCATATATACAGGATAAGAGAAGTGGTACTGTGCACTGTCCATATATACAGGAGGAGAGAAGTGGTACTGTGCACTGTCCATATATACAGGAGGAGAGAAGTGGTACTGTGCACTGTCCATATATACAGGACAAGAGAAGTGGTACTGTGCACTGTCCATATATACAGGATAAGAGAAGTGGTACTGTGCACTGTCCATATATACAGGATAAGAGAAGTGGTACTGTGCACTGTCCATACATACTAGAGAAGTGGTACTGTGCACTGTCCATATATACAGGATAAGAGAAGTGGTACTGTGCACTGTCCATATATACAGGATAAGAGAAGTGGTACTGTGCACTGTCCATATATACAGGACAAGAGAAGTGCTAGTGTGCACTGTCCATATATACAGGATAAGAGAAGTGATACTGTGCACTGTCCATATATACAGGATAAGAGAAGTGGTACTGTGCACTGTCCATATATACAGGAGGAGAGAAGTGGTACTGTGCACTGTCCATATATACAGGAGGAGAGAAGTGGTACTGTGCACTGTCCATATATACAGGATAAGAGAAGTGGTACTGTACACTGTCCATATATACAGGATAAGAGAAGTGGTACTGTGCACTGTCCATATATACAGGATAAGAGAAATGGTACTGTGCACTGTCCGTATATACAGGATAAGAGAAGTGGTACTGTGCACTGTCCATATATACTAGAGAAGTGGTACTGTGCACTGTCCATATATACAGGAGTAAGAGAAGTGGCACTGTGCACTGTCCTTATATACAGAGTAAGAGAAGTGGTACTGTGCACTGTCCATATATACAGGAGGAGAGAAGTGGTACTGTGCACTGTCCTTATATACAGAGTAAGAGAGGTGGTACTGTGCACTGTCATATATACAGAGTAAGAGAAGTGGTACTGTGCACTGTCCTTATATACAGAGTAAGAGAAGTGGTACTGTGCACTGTCCTTATATACAGAGTAAGAGAAGTGGTACTGTGCACTGTCATATATACAGAGTAAGAGAAGTGGTACTGTGCACTGTCCTTATATACAGAGTAAGAGAGGTGGTACTGTGCACTGTCCTTATATACAGAGTAAGAGAAGTGGTACTGTGCACTGTCCATATGTACAGGACTAGAGAAGTGGTACTGTGCACTGTCCTTATATACAGAGTAAGAGAAGTGGTACTGTGCACTGTCCATATATACAGGATGAGAAGTGGTACTGTGCACCGTCCATATATACAGGAGGAGAGAAGTGGTACTGTGCACTGTCCATATATACAGGATAAGAGAAGTGGTACTGTGCACTGTCCATATATACAGGAGGAGAGAAGTGGTACTGTGCGCTGTCCATATATACAGGACAAGAGAAGTGGTACTGTGCACTGTCCATATATACTAGAGAAGTGGTACTGTGCACTGTCCATATATACTAGAGAAGTGGTACTGTGCACTGTCCATATATACAGGACAAGAGAAGTGGTACTGTGCACTGTCCATATATACAGGACAAGAGAAGTGGTACTGTGCACTGTCCATATATACAGGACAAGAGAAGTGGTACTGTGCACTGTCCATATATACAGGACAAGAGAAGTGGTACTGTGCACTGTCCTTATATACAGAGTAAGAGAAGTGGTACTGTGCACTGTCCTTATATACAGAGTAAGAGAGGTGGTACTGTGCACTGTCCTTATATACAGAGTAAGAGAAGTGGTACTGTGCACTGTCCATATATACAGGAGGAGAGAAGTGGTACTGTGCACTGTCCATATATACAGGACAAGAGAAGTGGTACTGTGCACTGTCCTTATATACAGAGTAAGAGAGGTGGTACTGTGCACTGTCATATATACAGAGTAAGAGAAGTGGTACTGTGCACTGTCCTTATATACAGAGTAAGAGAGGTGGTACTGTGCACTGTCCTTATATACAGAGTAAGAGAAGTGGTACTGTGCACTGTCCTTATATACAGAGTAAGAGAAGTGGTACTGTGCACTGTCATATATACAGAGTAAGAGAAGTGGTACTGTGCACTGTCCTTATATACAGAGTAAGAGAGGTGGTACTGTGTACTGTCCTTATATACAGAGTAAGAGAAGTGGTACTGTGCACTGTCCATATGTACAGGACTAGAGAAGTGGTACTGTGCACTGTCCTTATATACAGAGTAAGAGAAGTGGTACTGTGCACTGTCCATATATACAGGATGAGAAGTGGTACTGTGCACCGTCCATATATACAGGAGGAGAGAAGTGGTACTGTGCACTGTCCATATATACAGGATAAGAGAAGTGGTACTGTGCACTGTCCATATATACAGGATAAGAGAAGTGGTACTGTGCACTGTCCATATATACAGAATAAGAAAAGTGGTACTGTGCACTGTCCATATATACAGAGTAAGAGAAGTGGTACTGTGCACTGTCCATATATACAGGAGGAGAGAAGTGGTACTGTGCACTGTCCATATATACAGGAGGAGAGAAGTGGTACTGTGCACTGTCCATATATACAGGAGGAGAGAAGTGGTACTGTGCGCTGTCCATATATACAGGACAAGAGAAGTGGTACTGTGCACTGTCCATATATACTAGAGAAGTGGTACTGTGCACTGTCCATATATACTAGAGAAGTGGTACTGTGCACTGTCCATATATACAGGACAAGAGAAGTGGTACTGTGCACTGTCCATATATACAGGACAAGAGAAGTGGTACTGTGCACTGTCCATATATACAGGACAAGAGAAGTGGTACTGTGCACTGTCCATATATACAGGACAAGAGAAGTGGTACTGTGCACTGTCCTTATATACAGAGTAAGAGAAGTGGTACTGTGCACTGTCCTTATATACAGAGTAAGAGAGGTGGTACTGTGCACTGTCCTTATATACAGAGTAAGAGAAGTGGTACTGTGCACTGTCCATATATACAGGATGAGAAGTGGTACTGTGCACCGTCCATATATACAGGAGGAGAGAAGTGGTACTGTGCACTGTCCATATATACAGGATAAGAGAAGTGGTACTGTGCACTGTCCATATATACAGGAGGAGAGAAGTGGTACTGTGCACTGTCCATATATACAGGATAAGAGAAGTGGTACTGTGCACTGTCCATATATACAGGAGGAGAGAAGTGGTACTGTGCACTGTCCATATATACAGGACTAGAGAAGTGGTACTGTGCACTGTCCATATATACAGGACAGGAGAAGTGGTACTGTGCACTGTCCATATATACAGGATAAGAGAAGTGGTACTGTGCACTGTCCATATATACAGGAGGAGAGAAGTGGTACTGTGCACTGTCCATATATACAGGACAAGAGAAGTGGTACTGTGCACTGTCCATATATACAGGATAAGAGAAGTGGTACTGTGCACTGTCCATATATACAGGATAAGAGAAGTGGTACTGTGCACTGTCCATATATACAGGACAAGAGAAGTGGTACTGTGCACTGTCCATATATACAGGATAAGAGAAGTGGTACTGTGCACTGTCCATATATACAGGAGGAGAGAAGTGGTACTGTGCACTGTCCATATATACAGGAGGAGAGAAGTGGTACTGTGCACTGTCCATATATACAGGACAAGAGAAGTGGTACTGTGCACTGTCCATATATACAGGATAAGAGAAGTGGTACTGTGCACTGTCCATATATACAGGATAAGAGAAGTGGTACTGTGCACTGTCCATACATACTAGAGAAGTGGTACTGTGCACTGTCCATATATACAGGATAAGAGAAGTGGTACTGTGCACTGTCCATATATACAGGATAAGAGAAGTGGTACTGTGCACTGTCCATATATACAGGACAAGAGAAGTGCTAGTGTGCACTGTCCATATATACAGGATAAGAGAAGTGATACTGTGCACTGTCCATATATACAGGATAAGAGAAGTGGTACTGTGCACTGTCCATATATACAGGAGGAGAGAAGTGGTACTGTGCACTGTCCATATATACAGGAGGAGAGAAGTGGTACTGTGCACTGTCCATATATACAGGATAAGAGAAGTGGTACTGTACACTGTCCATATATACAGGATAAGAGAAGTGGTACTGTGCACTGTCCATATATACAGGATAAGAGAAATGGTACTGTGCACTGTCCGTATATACAGGATAAGAGAAGTGGTACTGTGCACTGTCCATATATACTAGAGAAGTGGTACTGTGCACTGTCCATATATACAGAGTAAGAGAAGTGGCACTGTGCACTGTCCTTATATACAGAGTAAGAGAAGTGGTACTGTGCACTGTCCATATATACAGGAGGAGAGAAGTGGTACTGTGCACTGTCCTTATATACAGAGTAAGAGACGTGGTACTGTGCACTGTCATATATACAGAGTAAGAGAAGTGGTACTGTGCACTGTCCTTATATACAGAGTAAGAGAAGTGGTACTGTGCACTGTCCTTATATACAGAGTAAGAGAAGTGGTACTGTGCACTGTCATATATACAGAGTAAGAGAAGTGGTACTGTGCACTGTCCTTATATACAGAGTAAGAGAGGTGGTACTGTGCACTGTCCTTATATACAGAGTAAGAGAAGTGGTACTGTGCACTGTCCATATGTACAGGACTAGAGAAGTGGTACTGTGCACTGTCCTTATATACAGAGTAAGAGAAGTGGTACTGTGCACTGTCCATATATACAGGATGAGAAGTGGTACTGTGCACCGTCCATATATACAGGAGGAGAGAAGTGGTACTGTGCACTGTCCATATATACAGGATAAGAGAAGTGGTACTGTGCACTGTCCATATATACAGGAGGAGAGAAGTGGTACTGTGCGCTGTCCATATATACAGGACAAGAGAAGTGGTACTGTGCACTGTCCATATATACTAGAGAAGTGGTACTGTGCACTGTCCATATATACTAGAGAAGTGGTACTGTGCACTGTCCATATATACAGGACAAGAGAAGTGGTACTGTGCACTGTCCATATATACAGGACAAGAGAAGTGGTACTGTGCACTGTCCATATATACAGGACAAGAGAAGAGAGCTGGTACGGTAAGTGCACTGTCACTGTCATATATACAGAGTAAGAGAAGTGGTACTGTGCACTGTCCATATATACAGAGTAAGAGAAGTGGTACTGTGCACTGTCCTTATATACAGAGTAAGAGAGGTGGTACTGTGCACTGTCCTTATATACAGAGTAAGAGAAGTGGTACTGTGCACTGTCCTTATATACAGAGTAAGAGAAGTGGTACTGTGCACTGTCATATATACAGAGTAAGAGAAGTGGTACTGTGCACTGTCCTTATATACAGAGTAAGAGAGGTGGTACTGTGCACTGTCCTTATATACAGGGTAAGAGAAGTGGTACTGTGCACTGTCCATATGTACAGGACTAGAGAAGTGGTACTGTGCACTGTCCTTATATACAGAGTAAGAGAAGTGGTACTGTGCACTGTCCATATATACAGGATGAGAAGTGGTACTGTGCACCGTCCATATATACAGGAGGAGAGAAGTGGTACTGTGCACTGTCCATATATACAGGATAAGAGAAGTGGTACTGTGCACTGTCCATATATACAGGATAAGAGAAGTGGTACTGTGCACTGTCCATATATACAGAATAAGAAAAGTGGTACTGTGCACTGTCCATATATACAGAGTAAGAGAAGTGGTACTGTGCACTGTCCATATATACAGGAGGAGAGAAGTGGTACTGTGCACTGTCCATATATACAGGAGGAGAGAAGTGGTACTGTGCACTGTCCATATATACAGGAGGAGAGAAGTGGTACTGTGCGCTGTCCATATATACAGGACAAGAGAAGTGGTACTGTGCACTGTCCATATATACTAGAGAAGTGGTACTGTGCACTGTCCATATATACTAGAGAAGTGGTACTGTGCACTGTCCATATATACAGGACAAGAGAAGTGGTACTGTGCACTGTCCATATATACAGGACAAGAGAAGTGGTACTGTGCACTGTCCATATATACAGGACAAGAGAAGTGGTACTGTGCACTGTCCATATATACAGGACAAGAGAAGTGGTACTGTGCACTGTCCTTATATACAGAGTAAGAGAAGTGGTACTGTGCACTGTCCTTATATACAGAGTAAGAGAGGTGGTACTGTGCACTGTCCTTATATACAGAGTAAGAGAAGTGGTACTGTGCACTGTCCATATATACAGGAGGAGAGAAGTGGTACTGTGCACTGTCCATATATACAGGAGGAGAGAAGTGGTACTGTGCACTGTCCATATATACAGGAGGAGAGAAGTGGTACTGTGCACTGTCCATATATACAGGACAAGAGAAGTGGTACTGTGCACTGTCCATATATACAGGATAAGAGAAGTGGTACTGTGCACTGTCCATATATACAGGATAAGAGAAGTGGTACTGTGCACTGTCCATACATACTAGAGAAGTGGTACTGTGCACTGTCCATATATACAGGATAAGAGAAGTGGTACTGTGCACTGTCCATATATACAGGATAAGAGAAGTGGTACTGTGCACTGTCCATATATACAGGACAAGAGAAGTGCTAGTGTGCACTGTCCATATATACAGGATAAGAGAAGTGATACTGTGCACTGTCCATATATACAGGATAAGAGAAGTGGTACTGTGCACTGTCCATATATACAGGAGGAGAGAAGTGGTACTGTGCACTGTCCATATATACAGGAGGAGAGAAGTGGTACTGTGCACTGTCCATATATACAGGATAAGAGAAGTGGTACTGTACACTGTCCATATATACAGGATAAGAGAAGTGGTACTGTGCACTGTCCATATATACAGGATAAGAGAAATGGTACTGTGCACTGTCCGTATATACAGGATAAGAGAAGTGGTACTGTGCACTGTCCATATATACTAGAGAAGTGGTACTGTGCACTGTCCATATATACAGAGTAAGAGAAGTGGCACTGTGCACTGTCCTTATATACAGAGTAAGAGAAGTGGTACTGTGCACTGTCCATATATACAGGAGGAGAGAAGTGGTACTGTGCACTGTCCTTATATACAGAGTAAGAGAGGTGGTACTGTGCACTGTCATATATACAGAGTAAGAGAAGTGGTACTGTGCACTGTCCTTATATACAGAGTAAGAGAAGTGGTACTGTGCACTGTCCTTATATACAGAGTAAGAGAAGTGGTACTGTGCACTGTCATATATACAGAGTAAGAGAAGTGGTACTGTGCACTGTCCTTATATACAGAGTAAGAGAGGTGGTACTGTGCACTGTCCTTATATACAGAGTAAGAGAAGTGGTACTGTGCACTGTCCATATGTACAGGACTAGAGAAGTGGTACTGTGCACTGTCCTTATATACAGAGTAAGAGAAGTGGTACTGTGCACTGTCCATATATACAGGATGAGAAGTGGTACTGTGCACCGTCCATATATACAGGAGGAGAGAAGTGGTACTGTGCACTGTCCATATATACAGGATAAGAGAAGTGGTACTGTGCACTGTCCATATATACAGGAGGAGAGAAGTGGTACTGTGCGCTGTCCATATATACAGGACAAGAGAAGTGGTACTGTGCACTGTCCATATATACTAGAGAAGTGGTACTGTGCACTGTCCATATATACTAGAGAAGTGGTACTGTGCACTGTCCATATATACAGGACAAGAGAAGTGGTACTGTGCACTGTCCATATATACAGGACAAGAGAAGTGGTACTGTGCACTGTCCATATATACAGGACAAGAGAAGTGGTACTGTGCACTGTCCATATATACAGGACAAGAGAAGTGGTACTGTGCACTGTCCTTATATACAGAGTAAGAGAAGTGGTACTGTGCACTGTCCTTATATACAGAGTAAGAGAGGTGGTACTGTGCACTGTCCTTATATACAGAGTAAGAGAAGTGGTACTGTGCACTGTCCATATATACAGGAGGAGAGAAGTGGTACTGTGCACTGTCCATATATACAGGACACAAGAGAGGGTACGTCACTCTATATACAGACCCGAAGGAAGGTCGTGCACTGTCCTTATATACAGAGTAAGAGAGGTGGTACTGTGCACTGTCCTTATATACAGGGTAAGAGAAGTGGTACTGTGCACTGTCCTTATATACAGAGTAAGAGAAGTGGTACTGTGCACTGTCATATATACAGAGTAAGAGAAGTGGTACTGTGCACTGTCCTTATATACAGAGTAAGAGAGGTGGTACTGTGCACTGTCCTTATATACAGAGTAAGAGAAGTGGTACTGTGCACTGTCCATATGTACAGGACTAGAGAAGTGGTACTGTGCACTGTCCTTATATACAGAGTAAGAGAAGTGGTACTGTGCACTGTCCATATATACAGGATGAGAAGTGGTACTGTGCACCGTCCATATATACAGGAGGAGAGAAGTGGTACTGTGCACTGTCCATATATACAGGATAAGAGAAGTGGTACTGTGCACTGTCCATATATACAGGATAAGAGAAGTGGTACTGTGCACTGTCCATATATACAGAATAAGAAAAGTGGTACTGTGCACTGTCCATATATACAGAGTAAGAGAAGTGGTACTGTGCACTGTCCATATATACAGGAGGAGAGAAGTGGTACTGTGCACTGTCCATATATACAGGAGGAGAGAAGTGGTACTGTGCACTGTCCATATATACAGGAGGAGAGAAGTGGTACTGTGCGCTGTCCATATATACAGGACAAGAGAAGTGGTACTGTGCACTGTCCATATATACTAGAGAAGTGGTACTGTGCACTGTCCATATATACTAGAGAAGTGGTACTGTGCACTGTCCATATATACAGGACAAGAGAAGTGGTACTGTGCACTGTCCATATATACAGGACAAGAGAAGTGGTACTGTGCACTGTCCATATATACAGGACAAGAGAAGTGGTACTGTGCACTGTCCATATATACAGGACAAGAGAAGTGGTACTGTGCACTGTCCTTATATACAGAGTAAGAGAAGTGGTACTGTGCACTGTCCTTATATACAGAGTAAGAGAGGTGGTACTGTGCACTGTCCTTATATACAGAGTAAGAGAAGTGGTACTGTGCACTGTCCATATATACAGGATGAGAAGTGGTACTGTGCACCGTCCATATATACAGGAGGAGAGAAGTGGTACTGTGCACTGTCCATATATACAGGATAAGAGAAGTGGTACTGTGCACTGTCCATATATACAGGAGGAGAGAAGTGGTACTGTGCACTGTCCATATATACAGGATAAGAGAAGTGGTACTGTGCACTGTCCATATATACAGGAGGAGAGAAGTGGTACTGTGCACTGTCCATATATACAGGACTAGAGAAGTGGTACTGTGCACTGTCCATATATACAGGACAGGAGAAGTGGTACTGTGCACTGTCCATATATACAGGATAAGAGAAGTGGTACTGTGCACTGTCCATATATACAGGAGGAGAGAAGTGGTACTGTGCACTGTCCATATATACAGGACAAGAGAAGTGGTACTGTGCACTGTCCATATATACAGGAGGAGAGAAGTGGTACTGTGCACTGTCCATATATACAGGAGGAGAGAAGTGGTACTGTGCACTGTCCATATATACAGGAGGAGAGAAGTGGTACTGTGCACTGTCCATATATACAGGACAAGAGAAGTGGTACTGTGCACTGTCCATATATACAGGATAAGAGAAGTGGTACTGTGCACTGTCCATATATACAGGATAAGAGAAGTGGTACTGTGCACTGTCCATACATACTAGAGAAGTGGTACTGTGCACTGTCCATATATACAGGATAAGAGAAGTGGTACTGTGCACTGTCCATATATACAGGATAAGAGAAGTGGTACTGTGCACTGTCCATATATACAGGACAAGAGAAGTGCTAGTGTGCACTGTCCATATATACAGGATAAGAGAAGTGATACTGTGCACTGTCCATATATACAGGATAAGAGAAGTGGTACTGTGCACTGTCCATATATACAGGAGGAGAGAAGTGGTACTGTGCACTGTCCATATATACAGGAGGAGAGAAGTGGTACTGTGCACTGTCCATATATACAGGATAAGAGAAGTGGTACTGTACACTGTCCATATATACAGGATAAGAGAAGTGGTACTGTGCACTGTCCATATATACAGGATAAGAGAAATGGTACTGTGCACTGTCCGTATATACAGGATAAGAGAAGTGGTACTGTGCACTGTCCATATATACTAGAGAAGTGGTACTGTGCACTGTCCATATATACAGAGTAAGAGAAGTGGCACTGTGCACTGTCCTTATATACAGAGTAAGAGAAGTGGTACTGTGCACTGTCCATATATACAGGAGGAGAGAAGTGGTACTGTGCACTGTCCTTATATACAGAGTAAGAGAGGTGGTACTGTGCACTGTCATATATACAGAGTAAGAGAAGTGGTACTGTGCACTGTCCTTATATACAGAGTAAGAGAAGTGGTACTGTGCACTGTCCTTATATACAGAGTAAGAGAAGTGGTACTGTGCACTGTCATATATACAGAGTAAGAGAAGTGGTACTGTGCACTGTCCTTATATACAGAGTAAGAGAGGTGGTACTGTGCACTGTCCTTATATACAGAGTAAGAGAAGTGGTACTGTGCACTGTCCATATGTACAGGACTAGAGAAGTGGTACTGTGCACTGTCCTTATATACAGAGTAAGAGAAGTGGTACTGTGCACTGTCCATATATACAGGATGAGAAGTGGTACTGTGCACCGTCCATATATACAGGAGGAGAGAAGTGGTACTGTGCACTGTCCATATATACAGGATAAGAGAAGTGGTACTGTGCACTGTCCATATATACAGGAGGAGAGAAGTGGTACTGTGCGCTGTCCATATATACAGGACAAGAGAAGTGGTACTGTGCACTGTCCATATATACTAGAGAAGTGGTACTGTGCACTGTCCATATATACTAGAGAAGTGGTACTGTGCACTGTCCATATATACAGGACAAGAGAAGTGGTACTGTGCACTGTCCATATATACAGGACAAGAGAAGTGGTACTGTGCACTGTCCATATATACAGGACAAGAGAAGTGGTACTGTGCACTGTCCATATATACAGGACAAGAGAAGTGGTACTGTGCACTGTCCTTATATACAGAGTAAGAGAAGTGGTACTGTGCACTGTCCTTATATACAGAGTAAGAGAGGTGGTACTGTGCACTGTCCTTATATACAGAGTAAGAGAAGTGGTACTGTGCACTGTCCATATATACAGGATGAGAAGTGGTACTGTGCACCGTCCATATATACAGGAGGAGAGAAGTGGTACTGTGCACTGTCCATATATACAGGATAAGAGAAGTGGTACTGTGCACTGTCCATATATACAGGAGGAGAGAAGTGGTACTGTGCACTGTCCATATATACAGGATAAGAGAAGTGGTACTGTGCAATGTCCATATATACAGGAGGAGAGAAGTGGTACTGTGCACTGTCCATATATACAGGACTAGAGAAGTGGTACTGTGCACTGTCCATATATACAGGACAGGAGAAGTGGTACTGTGCACTGTCCATATATACAGGATAAGAGAAGTGGTACTGTGCACTGTCCATATATACAGGAGGAGAGAAGTGGTACTGTGCACTGTCCATATATACAGGACAAGAGAAGTGGTACTGTGCACTGTCCATATATACAGGATAAGAGAAGTGGTACTGTGCACTGTCCATATATACAGGATAAGAGAAGTGGTACTGTGCACTGTCCATATATACAGGACAAGAGAAGTGGTACTGTGCACTGTCCATATATACAGGATAAGAGAAGTGGTACTGTGCACTGTCCATATATACAGGAGGAGAGAAGTGGTACTGTGCACTGTCCATATATACAGGAGGAGAGAAGTGGTACTGTGCACTGTCCATATATACAGGACAAGAGAAGTGGTACTGTGCACTGTCCATATATACAGGATAAGAGAAGTGGTACTGTGCACTGTCCATATATACAGGATAAGAGAAGTGGTACTGTGCACTGTCCATATATACAGGATAAGAGAAGTGGTACTGTGCACTGTCCATATATACAGGATAAGAGAAGTGGTACTGTGCACTGTCCATACATACTAGAGAAGTGGTACTGTGCACTGTCCATATATACAGGATAAGAGAAGTGGTACTGTGCACTGTCCATATATACAGGATAAGAGAAGTGGTACTGTGCACTGTCCATATATACAGGATAAGAGAAGTGGTACTGTGCACTGTCCATATATACAGGACAAGAGAAGTGGTACTGTGCGCTGTCCATATATACAGGACAAGAGAAGTGGTACTGTGCACTGTCCATATATACTAGAGAAGTGGTACTGTGCACTGTCCATATATAGTAGAGAAGTGGTACTGTGTTGTGTCTATGTAGATATGTAGACTATGTCTGGTTCCATACCATACTGTGAGTATCCGGTGTACGAGGGCCCCGTGGTGCCTGGCTACCATCAGTGTCTCCAGTAGACATCTGGGAGACATTATGGAGATGACTATATACTGCCCCCCAACCTCTGTGTTATTTCTGCTGGCCATAAACAATCTTGGCCTTGATGGTCGGCAATGAATCCGGAGAAGTCGCCTCCATTATGAATGTCTATAGAGTTGAGCCAGTTGTTGTCAGTGTGATCTCCAGCAGGGGGCTCCACCTCTGCTGCTGCCATGGCCTATCTTAGTGATGTCCATCAGACGCCATCGAGACCATTCGGGAGGTTTACTGAAATTTTCCTGAATCTGTCACATCTTTGTATCAGAAATTGAACTATCAGGCCTGGATTATCGCCATAATGTGCGGAAAACTAGAGCAACTCTGATGGACTACTGATGGCTCTGCCCCCTCTTGACCCCGCCCTCTTGACTTTCCACTTTTTTTTAAACTTTTACATTTTAGTCTCATTTATATTTTTGCACCTTTCTAAAGATTTTCCATCGTGATTTTCTACAGAACTTGAAAAATGTCAAAAATTTTTCTTCAAAGGAGTTGACCCCAAAATCTCTACATTAGGATATTGTGATAGTTATGGCGGTATTATATCATGTGCTCGGCTCTCAGTATTATAAGAGAACTGTGAAATCTGCTCTGACACTTCTACTCTGCACCTGTTTGGCGACTGTTCAGTCTTAATCGTAAAGTGGGTGTTTAGGGTGTTGCCGTCCATCTGGGTGGTCCCCCGCACCCCAATCCCAATACAAAACTCCGATCTCCACCACTTTATATTATATCAGCAGCAAATCTACGATTCACATGCAGGGCAGAGAAACCGCCAGATGTCACCAAGAACAACATAGTCACCAAGTGTGCAAAGACCAAAAACATTCAACATCACCCAGAATTAACACCGCTAAATAGCTACACACTGCAGAGAAGAATATAAGGGACTGACCTGTATATAGAGAATACACAGTATATATAGACAGGGCTGATACATGTGGTGCAGAAGTATTATATCAGTATATAACAGACCGAAAAACTGCACAACAATCTAATCATTTACATATCCTTATGGTTATATGGGAGGTGAAGGCAGTATTATAGTAGTTATATTCTTGTACATAGGAGGTAGTATTATAGTAGTTATATTCTTGTACATAGGAGGTAGTATTATAGTAGTTATATTATTGTACATAGGAGGTAGTATTATAGTAGTTATATTCTTGTACATAGGAGGGAGTATTATAGTAGTTATATTCTTGTACATAGGAGTAGTATTATAGTAGTTATATTCTTGTACATAGGAGGTAGTATTATAGTAGTTATATTCTTGTACATAGGAGCAGTATTATAGTAGTTATATTCTTGTACATAGTAGTATTATAGTAGTTATATTCTTGTACATAGGAGCAGTATTATAGTAGTTATATTCTTGTACATAGGAGGTAGTATTATAGTAGTTATATTCTTGTACATAGGAGCAGTATTATAGTAGTTATATTCTTGTACATAGGAGGTAGTATTATAGTAGTTATATTCTTGTACATAGGAGGTAGTATTATAGTATTTATATTCTTGTACATAGGAGGTAGTATTATAGTAGTTATATTCTTGTACATAGGAGCAGTATTATAGCAGTTATATTCTTGTACATAGGAGGCAGTATTATAGTAGTTATATTCTTGTACATAGGAGCAGTATTATAGTAGTTATATTCTTGTACATAGGAGCAGTATTATAGTAGTTATATTCTTGTACATAGGAGTAGTATTATAGTAGTTATATTCTTGTACATAGGAGCAGTATTATAGTAGTTATATTCTTGTACATAGGAGGTAGTATTATAGTAGTTATATTCTTGTACATAGGAGCAGTATTATAGTAGTTATATTCTTGTACATAGGAGGTAGTATTATAGTAGTTATATTCTTGTACATAGGAGGTAGTATTATAGTAGTTATATTCTTGTACATAGGAGCAGTATTATAGTAGTTATATTCTTGTACATAGGAGTAGTATTATAGTAGTTATATTCTTGTACATAGGAGGTAGTATTATAGTAGTTATATTCTTGTACATAGGAGTAGTATTATAGTAGTTATATTCTTGTATATAGGAGGTAGTATTATAGTAGTTATATTCTTGTACATAGGAGGCAGTATTATAGTAGTTATATTCTTGTACATAGGAGTAGTATTATAGTAGTTATATTCTTGTACATAGGAGGTAGTATTATAGTAGTTATATTCTTGTACATAGGGGTAGTATTATAGTAGTTATATTCTTGTACATAGGAGCAGTATTATAGTAGTTATATTCTTGTACATAGGGGGCAGTATTATAGTAGTTATATTCTTGTACATAGGAGCAGTATTATAGTAGTTATATTCTTGTACATAGGAGTAGTATTATAGTAGTTATATTCTTGTACATAGGAGTAGTATTATAGTAGTTATATTCTTGTACATAGGGGGCAGTATTATAGTAGTTATATTCTTGTACATAGGAGCAGTATTATAGTAGTTATATTCTTGTACATAGGAGGTAGTATTATAGTAGTTATATTCTTGTACATAGGAGTAGTATTATAGTAGTTATATTATTGTACATAGGAGGTAGTATTATAGTAGTTATATTCTTGTACATAGGGGGCAGTATTATAGTAGTTATATTCTTGTACATAGGAGGTAGTATTATAGTAGTTATATTCTTGTACATAGGAGGTAGTATTATAGTAGTTATATTCTTGTACATAGGAGTAGTATTATAGTAGTTATATTATTGTACATAGGAGCAGTATTATAGTAGTTATATTCTTGTACATAGGAGCAGTATTATAGTAGTTATATTCTTGTACATAGGAGGTAGTATTATAGTAGTTATATTCTTGTACATAGGAGGTAGTATTATAGTAGTTATATTCTTGTACATAGGAGTAGTATTATAGTAGTTATATTATTGTACATAGGAGCAGTATTATAGTAGTTATATTCTTGTACAAAACGAGCAGTATTATAGTAGTTATATTCTTGTACATAGGAGGTAGTATTATAGTAGTTATATTCTTGTACATAGTAGTATTATAGTAGTTATATTCTTGTACATAGTAGTATTATAGTAGTTATATTCTTGTACATAGGAGGTAGTATTATAGTAGTTATATTCATGTACATAGGGGGCAGTATTATAGTAGTTATATTCTTGTACATAGGAGTAGTATTATAATAGTTATATTCTTGTACATAGGAGGTAGTATTATAGTAGTTATATTCTTGTACATAGGAGCAGTATTATAGTAGTTATATTCTTGTACATAGGGGGCAGTATTATAGTAGTTATATTCTTGTACATAGGGGGCAGTATTATAGTAGTTATATTCATGTACATAGGAGCAGTATTATAGTAGTTATATTCTTGTACATAGAGAGCAGTATTATAGTAGTTATATTCTTGTATATAGGAGCAGTATTATAGTAGTTATATTCTTGTACATAGGAGGTAGTATTATAGTAGTTATATTCTTGTACATAGGAGGTAGTATTATAGTAGTTATATTCTTGTACATAGGAGCAGTATTATAGTAGTTATATTCTTGTACATAGGAGCAGTATTATAGTAGTTATATTCTTGTACATAGGAGCAGTATTATAGTAGTTATATTCTTGTACATAGGAGCAGTATTATAGTAGTTATATTCTTGTACATAGGAGTAGTATTATAGTAGTTATATTCTTGTACATAGGAGTAGTATTATAGTAGTTATATTCTTATACATAGGAGCAGTATTATAGTAGTTATATTCTTGTGCATAGGAGCAGTATTATAGTAGTTATATTCTTGGACATAGGGAGCAGCATTATAGTAGTTATATTCTTATACATAGGAGCAGTATTATAGTAGTTATATTCTTGTACATAGGAGGTAGTATTATAGTAGTTATATTCTTGTGCATAGGAGCAGTATTATAGTAGTTATATTCTTATACATAGGAGCAGTATTATAGTAGTTATATTCTTGTACATAGGAGCAGTATTATAGTAGTTATATTCTTGTACATAGGGGGCAGTATTATAGTAGTTATATTCTTGTACATAGGAGCAGTATTATAGTAGTTATATTCTTGTACATAGGAGCAGTATTATAGTAGTTATATTCTTGTACATAGGAGTAGTATTATAGTAGTTATATTCTTGTACATAGGAGTAGTATTATAGTAGTTATATTCTTGTATATAGGAGCAGTATTATAGTAGTTATATTCTTGTACATAGGAGGTAGTATTATAGTAGTTATATTCTTGTACATAGGTAGTATTATAGTAGTTATATTCTTGTACATAGGAGTAGTATTATAGTAGTTATATTCTTGTACATAGGGGGCAGTATTATAGTAGTTATATTCTTGTACATAGGGGGCAGTATTATAGTAGTTATATTCTTGTACATAGGAGTAGTATTATAGTAGTTATATTCTTGTACATAGGAGTAGTATTATAGTAGTTATATTCTTGTACATAGGGGGCAGTATTATAGTAGTTATATTCTTGTACATAGGGGGCAGTATTATAGTAGTTATATTCTTGTACATAGGAGTAGTATTATAGTAGTTAAATTCTTGTACATAGGAGTAGTATTATAGTAGTTATATTCTTGTACATAGGAGCAGTATTATAGTAGTTATATTCTTGTACATAGGAGTAGTAGTATAGTAGTTATATTCTTGTACATAGGGGGCAGTATTATAGTAGTTATATTCTTGTACATAGGAGGTAGTATTATAGTAGTTATATTCTTGTACATAGGAGTAGTATTATAGTAGTTATATTCTTGTACATAGCAGTATTATAGTAGTTATATTCTTGTACATAGGAGCAGTATTATAGTAGTTATATTCTTGTACATAGGAGCAGTATTATAGTAGTTATATTCTTGTACATAGGAGTAGTATTATAGTAGTTATATTCTTGTACATAGGAGCAGTATTATGGTAGTTATATTCTTGTACATAGGAGCAGTATTATAGTAGTTATATTCTTGTACATAGGAGGTAGTATTATAGTAGTTATATTCTTGTACATAGGAGTATTATAGTAGTTATATTCTTGTACATAGGGGTAGTATTATAGTAGTTATATTCTTGTACATAGGAGCAGTATTATAGTAGTTATATTCTTGTACATAGGAGCAGTATTATAGTAGTTATACTCTTGTACATAGGAGCAGTATTATAGTAGTTATATTCTTGTACATAGGAGTAGTATTATAGTAGTTATATTCTTGTACATAGGAGCAGTATTATAGTTTTTATATTCTTGTACATAGGGGGCAGTATTATAGTAATTATATTCTTGTACATAGGGGGCAGTATTATAGTAGTTATATTCTTGTACATAGGGGGCAGTATTATAGTAGTTATATTCTTGTACATAGGAGTAGTATTATAGTAGTTATATTCTTGTACATAGGAGCAGTATTATAGTAGTTATATTCTTGTACATAGGAGGTAGTATTACAGTAGTTATATTCTTGTACATAGGAGCAGTATTATAGTAGTTATATTCTTGTACATAGGAGTAGTATTATAGTAGTTATATTCTTGTACATAGGGGGCAGTATTATAGTTTTATTCCTTATTGTAATCTGCTTATTAGAAGATTTTGCCCTCCTCGTGTTCCTCTGTACTAATCTTCCTTACATAAGTTTTCTGTTCCTAATATCTTGATCCGTTTATTATTATTATTATTATTATGGGGTTTATTATTCGCTTTGTTAATGAGTTTTCTCTCTTTGTTCGTTTCTGGTTTTCTTTCTTCCATCCTTTGGGTTTATTCTCTTCCTGACCTCTTTGTATGTACTCCTGGAGGTTTGCTATAATGTGTAGGTCTTGTCTTAGATTATCTTATTACTTGCTATTGTTGCTCTACATAAACTGTTGGACCTGTCTGTATAGTTAACCCTTTTCCTTGCCTTTTGTCTTCTCTGGGCTCAGGAGCTTGCAGTCTATTCTGTTGCTTCCTGTAAGGGTTTCAGTGCTGCAGCTGGTGGGAGTTTCTTCTCCTGCAAACCAGATGTGTCAACTTCTTGTGACCTTCTGTTATAAATAACTATTTGGCTGTGTCCATTTCTTGGTAGTTGGTCTTGTTGCGATCAGGGTGGGGAGAGGGGTCTCTATGTGAGAATCTTCCGTCTGTAGTCTGTGATGCCGACGTGCTGAACTTGTTCCATCTGATCAAAATAGTCTTTTTTGTTTTGGTAAAATGTTTTCAAGAACAAAACCTTTAAGACCCTTAATCTGTAAATCCAAGAGTATTGAATGTCTTGTCCATGAATATAGAATATAAATATAAGATGCTACATTATTGCAAATAACAGGGTGATACAATGCACAGACATTGACTTATCTAGAACCCAGTGTTCCCCCAGATACCCCCTCAAAGCCGAGTAGTGTCCAGGGGCGCAAGAGATATCAAGACCCTCCTAATAAATCTCCCCTGACCTGAGCAGTAAAAGGCTTTACACAGACACAAAAAATAATCTGAAAGTTATAAAAAGGTGAAAAAACTGCAGAGACAGATGTGGCAGAGACGAGGATGGTTTGATGTGAGATCAAGAAATTCAAGTTTCCTTCTGTGTCCAAAAGAAAGGAAAGTTATTATCATCAGGGGAACAGATGAGGACAAATCATTCACATAAGAGATCCCGCCATCCCCTGCCAGACAATGATACTAACCAGCTGTAATCTGTTCATCTGTCTGCCCATTCTTAAAATGTCTGTTGTATACCTCTGACTACCATCTTACAGGTCACATATAGAATTCATCTACAGAAATTCTCATCCTAAATTACATCCTGTATTATACTCCAGAGCTGCGCTCACTATTCTGCTGGTACAGTCACTGTGTACATACATTACATTACTTATCCTGTACTGATCCTGAGTTACATCCTGTATTATACTCCAGAGCTGCGCTCACTATTCTGCTGGTGCAGTCACTGTGTACATACATTACATTACATATCCTGTACTGATCCTGTATTATACTCCAGAGCTGCACTCACTATTCTGCTGGTACAGTCACTGTGTACATACATTACATTACTTATCCTGTACTGATCCTGAGTTACATCCTGTATTATACTCCAGAGCTGCGCTCACTATTCTGCTGGTACAGTCACTGTGTACATACATTACATTACTTATCCTGTACTGATCCTGAGTTACATCCTGTATTATACCCCAGAGCTGCGCTCACTATTCTGCTGGTGCAGTCACTGTGTACATACATTACATTACTTATCCTGTACTGATCCTGAGTTACATCCTGTATTATACTCCAGAGCTGCGCTCACTATTCTGCTGGTGCAGTCACTGTGTACATACATTACATTACATATCCTGTACTGATCCTGTATTATACTCCAGAGCTGCACTCACTATTCTGCTGGTACAGTCACTGTGTACATACATTACATTACTTATCCTGTACTGATCCTGAGTTACATCCTGTATTATACACCAGAGCTGCACTCACTATTCTGCTGGTGCAGTCACTGTGTACATACATTACATTACTTATCCTGTATTATACTCCAGAGCTGCGCTCACTATTCTGCTGGTGCAGTCACTGTGTACATACATTACATTACTTATCCTGTACTGATCCTGAGTTACATCCTGTATTATACTCCAGAGCTGCGCTCACTATTCTGCTGGTACAGTCACTGTGCACATACATTACATTACTTATCCTGTACTGATCCTGAGTTACATCCTGTATTATACTCCAGAGCTGCACTCACTATTCTGCTGGTACAGTCACTGTGTACATACATTACATTACTTATCCTGTATTATACTCCAGAGCTGCGCTCACTATTCTGCTGGTGCAGTCACTGTGTACATACATTACATTACTTATCCTGTACTGATCCTGAGTTACATCCTGTATTATACTCCAGAGCTGCGCTCACTATTCTGCTGGTGCAGTCACTGTGTACATACATTACATTACTTATCCTGTATTATACTCCAGAGCTGCGCTCACTATTCTGCTGGTACAGTCACTGTGTACATACATTACATTACTTATCCTGTACTGATCCTGAGTTATATCCTGTATTATACTCCAGAGCTGCGCTCACTATTCTGCTGGTACAGTCACTGTGTACATACATTACATTACTTATCCTGTATTATACTCCAGAGCTGCGCTCACTATTCTGCTGGTACAGTCACTATGTACATACATTACATTACTTATCCTGTACTGATCCTGAGTTACATCCTGTATTATACCCCAGAGCTGCGCTCACTATTCTGCTGGTACAGTCACTGTGTACATACATTACATTACTTATCCTGTATTATACTCCAGAGCTGCGCTCACTATTCTGCTGGTGCAGTCACTGTGTACTTACATTACATTACTTATCCTGTATTATACTCCAGAGCTGCGCTCACTATTCTGCTGGTACAGTCACTGTGTACATACATTACATTACTTATCCTGTACTGATCCTGAGTTATATCCTGTATTATACTCCAGAGCTGCGCTCACTATTCTGCAGGGTACAGTCACTGTGTACATACATTACATTACTTATCCTGTATTATACTCCAGAGCTGCGCTCACTATTCTGCTGGTACAGTCACTATGTACATACATTACATTACTTATCCTGTACTGATCCTGAGTTACATCCTGTATTATACTCCAGAGCTGCGCTCACTATTCTGCTGGTGCAGTCACTGTGTACATACATTACATTACTTATCCTGTATTATACTCCAGAGCTGCGCTCACTATTCTGCTGGTACAGTCACTGTGTACATACATTACATTACTTATCCTGTACTGATCCTGAGTTATATCCTGTATTATACTCCAGAGCTGCGCTCACTATTCTGCTGGTACAGTCACTGTGTACATACATTACATTACTTATCCTGTATTATACTCCAGAGCTGCGCTCACTATTCTGCTGGTACAGTCACTATGTACATACATTACATTACTTATCCTGTACTGATCCTGAGTTACATCCTGTATTATACCCCAGAGCTGCGCTCACTATTCTGCTGGTACAGTCACTGTGTACATACATTACATTACTTATCCTGTATTATACTCCAGAGCTGCGCTCACTATTCTGCTGGTGCAGTCACTGTGTACATACATTATATTACTTATCCTGTACTGATCCTGAGTTATATCCTGTATTATACTCCAGAGCTGCGCTCACTATTCTGCTGGTGCAGTCACTGTGTACATACATTACATTACTTATCCTGTATTATACTCCAGAGCTGCGCTCACTATTCTGCTGGTGCAGTCACTGTGTACATACATTACATTACTTATCCTGTATTATACTCCAGAGCTGCGCTCACTATTCTGCTGGTGCAGTCACTGCGTACATACATTACATTACTTATCCTGTACTGATCCTGAGTTACATCCTGTATTATACTCCAGAGCTGCGCTCACTATTCTGCTGGTGCAGTCACTGTGTACATACATTACATTACTTATCCTGTACTGATCCTGAGTTACATCCTGTATTATACTCCAGAGCTGCATTCACTATTCTGCTGGTGCAGTCACTGTGTACATACATTACATTACTTATCCTGTATTATACTCCAGAGCTGTGCTCACTATTCTGCTGGTACAGTCACTGTGTACATACATCACATTACTTATCCTGTATTATACTCCAGAGCTGCGCTCACTATTCTGCTGGTACAGTCACTGTGTACATACATTACATTACTTATCCTGTACTGATCCTGAGTTACATCCTGTATTATACTCCAGAGCTGCACTCACTATTCTGCTGATACAGTCACTGTGTACATACATTACATTACTTATCCTGTACTGATCCTGAGTTACATCCTGTATTATACCCCGGAGCTGCGCTCACTATTCTGCTGATGCAGTCACTGTGTACATACATTACATTACTTATCCTGTACTGATCCTGAGTTACATCCTGTATTATACTCCAGAGCTGCACTCACTATTCTGCTGATACAGTCACTGTGTACATACATTACATTACTTATCCTGTACTGATCCTGAGTTACATCCTGTATTATACTCCAGAGCTGCACTCACTATTCTGCTGGTACAGTCACTGTGTACATACATTACATTACTTATCCTGTACTGATCCTGAGTTACATCCTGTATTATACTCCAGAGCTGCGCTCACTATTCTGCTGGTGCAGTCACTGTGTACATACATTACATTACTTATCCTGTATTATACTCCAGAGCTGCGCTCACTATTCTGCTGGTACAGTCACTGTGTACATACATTACTTATCCTGTACTGATCCTGAGTTATATCCTGTATTATACTCCAGAGCTGCGCTCACTATTCTGCTGGTACAGTCACTGTGTACATACATTACATTACTTACCCTGTACTGATCCTGAGTTACATCCTGTATTATACTCCAGAGCTGTGCTCACTATTCTGCTGGTACAGTCACTGTGTACATACATTACATTACTTATCCTGTATTATACTCCAGAGCTGCGCTCACTATTCTGCTGGTGCAGTCACTGTGTACATACATTACATTACTTATCCTGTATTATACTCCAGAGCTGCGCTCACTATACTGCTGGTGCAGTCACTGTGTACATACATTACATTACTTATCCTGTACTGATCCTGAGTTACATCCTGTATTATACTCCAGAGCTGCGCTCACTGTTCTGCTGGTACAGTCACTGTGTACATACATTACATTACTTATCCTGTATTATACTCCAGAGCTGCACTCACTATTCTGCTGGTACAGTCACTGTGTACATACATTACATTACTTATTCTGTATTATACTCCAGAGCTGCGCTCACTATTCTGCTGGTACAGTCACTGTGTACATACATTACATTACTTATCCTGTACTGATCCTGAGTTACATCCTGTATTATACTCCAGAGCTGCACTCACTATTCTGCTGGTGCAGTCACTGTGTACATACATTACATTACTTATCCTGTACTGATCCTGAGTTACATCCTGTATTATACTCCAGAGCTGCGATCACTATTCTGCTGGTACAGTCACTGTGTACATACATTACATTACTTATCCTGTACTGATCCTGAGTTACATCCTGTATTATACTCCAGAGCTGCGCTCACTATTCTGCTGGTGCAGTCACTGTGTACATACATTACATTACTTATCCTGTACTGATCCTGAGTTACATCCTGTATTATACCCCGGAGCTGCGCTCACTATTCTGCTGATGCAGTCACTGTGTACATACATTATGTATTCTCTGTGTCAGATATCCTAAGGACCCTTTTAATTTCCAACCAAAATAGCAATGAATGAAATGTAACTTTTGTATATTAATATTACAGGACATTTTTGTGTTATCCATTTTGTATTAATATTATAGAATATTGTTGTGTTATTTGGTTGTGTATTGTAGTATCTTGTTGTACAGTAACACTACAGGGCGTTGTTGTGGTATCCGGTTGTACAGTAATATTACAGAATATTTTTATGTAATCCGGTTGTGTATTAATATTACGGGACATTTTTGTGTTGTCCGATCTTCTGTAGCTTTTATCATTATTTTTTCATTTCTTCCCAATCCTGTGATACAGTTATGGTCATGAAGAAGACGATGATCTGGGGTCATCCAGATGTCCGGGGCTCCAGCTGCACGTGGCCCTTTGATAGCAAAGTCATTATGGGCCCTTTCTAAACCTTGTGGCCCTGACACTATGAGCTTGTGTTATTGAGACTGTACTATATATATACTATATATATATATATATATTATAAGGTTATTATATCACTGTATCGGGGGTCCAGGGGCCGCTCCCGTCTTCTGTCTTTGTATCTTATTGCTTCTTCTAACTTTCATGAATGGAAACAATCTTGTACATGTAGGGCCTAGACACTGCCATGACCGAATACTTGTTACAATGTATCGGCGCAGCCTGGAGTCAGTGCTGCGCTCAGTGGATTATCTACACCAATACACTGTAACAAACCTTCAGCTGGGTGAACATTTTACATGTTTTTGTACCTGGATGTGTAATAGCCAGGATTGGCGGCTGGCGCGACGCTCGGGCGTCGCTGTGTGAGGTTTCAGTTCTCACCTGGAGTTTCGGTGGATATGAGTCATTACATGAGCTCCGCTCCGAGCCGCAGGTATATCCTGACTTCTCAGACTTCCAACATCCTCCCTTTATTGGGGGATTTTTAGGGGGTCAGTGACTTATGACTCTGCCCTTCTTCCTGGGATCACTGGGCAGATAAGTCCTGACAAATGTGAAGTCTACAGTTTCCTCTATGAGATCCGGGGCAGGAAGAGCGTCCTTAACCCTTTCTGCTATTAGCGCAGAGTAAACAAGAGCGGCCTCCGCAGGCCCACAGTGTGCCAGGAATGGCAGAGGAGTCTTCACCTCACATTCACTTATCAAAGAATCTGTCACAGGCGACTCCCCAAATACCCAAAACCCCCAATGTGGAGCAGAACGACAGGAAGCCCTTTAATAGCATCCCTGACACAGAAATCGGTGACTATTATACTATTATTAACTCAGGATTTGGGACCAGATAACAGGGGCAAAAACACCACAAAAAAAACACCCAGGGCAGATTTATTAAGACTGACGTATCATATTCCAGTCTTTAAGGTCCTGGTGCAGGGAGCGATATATGAAGAGACTGCGGGTCAGAAGTAAGGACAGTCCCATGACAGGGTGGGGGTTACTAAACTTGTCGTGGTAAGTGGGGGGTCCCTCCGAATAATCCCCTCATTGGGTTTTACTTTGTAACAGGTTTACACAAAACAGGAGCTCCTGTCATAAGGTCTTATTCACATGGTCAGTATTTGGTCTGCATTTTCCATCCGTATTTGTGAAGAGGTGCAGATCTTTCCATTACACTTTTATTCTGTGTAGTCTCCACAGATACTGATGTGAAATACTGACCATGTGAATTTGTTGCTGACATTTCTGAAGCTAAACATCGGATCCATTCATCTTTCTCACTAAGCTCTTGGATTTCAGGTCAGCAGCACAGTCTGTGTGAATATAGGCGAAGGGGAAAGATTTGGGCTGTATTCACACAATGTGGTCAAATCAATTTTCATAAAATTGCAACAAAATTATGCAGTTTTATCGTGAGTTTGGGCAAAATAACAGGAATCGACTGCTGTGTGTGAATGAGCAACAAAACAGCACAAGACTCCCTGCCGGTATATCCCGGGCTCAGCTGCAGATCATTGATTCCCTCTGGTTGTCTGTCCTAGAGGTGCGGCCGGAGCAGGTCAGCGGTGTGGCTGCAGCCGCCCAAAAAAACTGTATTTGTGATCATTGACTGTATCCAAATAATTCAATGTGAACACCTGAACCTAATTCAGGGCCCAGTCCCCAGGTGTAGTTCTTACCCCGCTCTCCTGTAGCTACCCCCGGAGCTGAGCAGCTTGACAAATAACTGCAGAATCGGAGATCCTTTATAGCTAATAATTGCAGCACATTCACCGTATCACATAAATACCCCCTGGGGACGCACCGAGAGGAAACGCTGAGTTTTTGATTCAGTGGAAATATTTGTATCAAAGAAGCAGAATTTACAGCCCTGCAAAGTGGAGATTCCAGAAAAAACAAAACCTCATCCACAACCTGCAGAGAATCTCCAGAGCAGGACCCGAGCCCTGGAGCCGATCAGAAATCATCCTCAGGTCAATGGTGAGGGTTTCCTTTGCAGATTTTACCCCTTGTAATGCACCAAAAATGCTGCATTTACTGAGATTTCTTCTGCTGCAGATTTTCTGATTTAGTCCTTACCTTGTGTGTGCAGAACTGTAGGAGACGGGAAGATAAGGAGCAGCTGAGAAGTAGATGGAGGCCCCGACCACACCCAGCGCTATAATATGTCTAGATCACACCCAGCGCTATAATATAATATAATAGTCTAGATCACACCCAGCGCTATAATATAATATAATGTCTAGATCACACCCAGCGCTATAATATAATAGTCTAGATCACACCCAGGGCTATAATATGTCTAGATCACACCCAGCGCTATAATATAATATAATAGTCTAGATCACACCCAGCGCTATAATATAATAGTCTAGATCACACCCAGCGCTATAATATAATAGTCTAGATCACACCCAGCGCTATAATCTAATATAATATAATATAATAGTCTAGATCACACCCAGCGCTATAATATAATAGTCTAGATCACACCCAGCGCTATAATCTAATATAATAGCCTAGATCACACCCAGCGCTATAATATAATATAATATAATAGTCTAGATCACACCCAGCGCTATAATATAATATAATAGTCTAGATCACACCCAGCGCTATAATATAATATAATATAATATAATATAATAGTCTAGATCACACCCAGCGCTATAATATAATAGTCTAGATCACACCCAGCGCTATAATCTAATATAATAGCCTAGATCACACCCAGCGCTATAATATAATATAATAGTCTAGATCACACCCAGCGCTATAATATAATATAATAGTCTAGATCACACCCAGCGCTATAATATAATATAATATAATAGTCTAGATCACACCCAGCGCTATAATAGTCTAGATCACACCCAGTGCTATAATCTAATATAATAGCCTAGATCACACCCAGCGCTATAATATAATAGTCTAGATCACACCCAGCGCGATAATATAATAGTCTAGATCACACCCATCGCTATAATATAATAGTCTAGATCACACCCAGTGCTATAATATAATAGTCTAGATCATACCCAGCGCTATAATATAATATGTCTAGATCACACCCAGCGCTATAATATAATAGTCTAGCTCACACCCAGCGCTATAATATAATATAATAGCCTAGATCACACCCAGTGCTATAATCTAATATAATAGCCTAGATCACACCCAGCGCTATAATATAATATAATAGTCTAGATCACACCCAGCGCTATAATATAATAGTCTAGATCACACCCAGCGCTATAATATAATATAATAGTCTAGATCACACCCAGCGCTATAATATAATATAATATAATAGTCTAGATCACACCCAGCGCTATAATATAATAGTCTAGATCACACCCAGCGCTATAATATAATATAATAGTCTAGATCACACCCAGCGCTATAATATAATATAATAGTCTAGATCACACCCAGCGCTATAATATAATAGTCTAGATCACACCCAGCGCTATAATATAATAGTCTAGATCACACCCAGTGCTATAATATAATATAATATAATAGTCTAGATCACACCCAGCGCTATAATATAATAGTCTAGATCACACCCAGCGCTATAATCTAATATAATAGCCTAGATCACACCCAGCGCTATAATATAATAGCCTAGATCACACCCAGCGCTATAATATAATATAATATAATAGTCTAGATCACACCCAGCGCTATAATATAATAGTCTAGATCACACCCAGCGCTATAATCTAATATAATAGCCTAGATCACACCCAGCGCTATAATATAATATAATATAATAGTCTAGATCACACCCAGCGCTATAATATAATATAATAGTCTAGATCACACCCAGCGCTATAATATAATATAATATAATAGTCTAGATCACACCCAGCGCTATAATAGTCTAGATCACACCCAGTGCTATAATCTAATATAATAGCCTAGATCACACCCAGCGCTATAATATAATAGTCTAGATCACACCCAGCGCTATAATATAATAGTCTAGATCACACCCATCGCTATAATATAATAGTCTAGATCACACCCAGTGCTATAATATAATAGTCTAGATCACACCCAGCGCTATAATATAATAGTCTAGCTCACACCCAGCGCTATAATATAATATAATAGCCTAGATCACACCCAGTGCTATAATCTAATATAATAGCCTAGATCACACCCAGCGCTATAATATAATATAATAGTCTAGATCACACCCAGCGCTATAATATAATAGTCTAGATCACACCCAGCGCTATAATATAATATAATAGTCTAGATCACACCCAGCGCTATAATATAATATAATATAATAGTCTAGATCACACCCAGCGCTATAATATAATAGTCTAGATCACACCCAGCGCTATAATATAATATAATAGTCTAGATCACACCCAGCGCTATAATATAATATAATAGTCTAGATCACACCCAGCGCTATAATATAATAGTCTAGATCACACCCAGCGCTATAATATAATAGTCTAGATCACACCCAGTGCTATAATATAATATAATATAATAGTCTAGATCACACCCAGCGCTATAATATAATAGTCTAGATCACACCCAGCGCTATAATCTAATATAATAGCCTAGATCACACCCAGCGCTATAATATAATAGTCTAGATCACACCCAGCGCTATAATCTAATATAATAGCCTAGATCACACCCAGTGCTATAATATAATATAATAGTCTAGATCACACCCAGCGCTATAATATAATATAATAGTCTAGATCACACCCAGCGCTATAATATAATATAATAGTCTAGATCACACCCAGCGCTACAATATAATATGTCTAGATCACACCCAGCGCTATAATCTAATATAATAGCCTAGATCACACCCAGTGCTATAATATAATATAATAGTCTAGATCACACCCAGCGCTATAATATAATATAATAGTCTAGATCACACCCAGCGCTATAATATAATATAATAGTCTAGATCACACCCAGCGCTATAATATAATATAATAGTCTAGATCACATCCAGCGCTATAATATAATAGTCTAGATCACACCCAGGGCTATAATATGTCTAGATCACACCCAGCGCTATAATATAATAGTCTAGATCACACCCAGCGCTATAATATAATAGTCTAGATCACACCCAGCGCTATAATATAATATAATAGTCTAGCTCACACCCAGCGCTATAATCTAATATAATAGCCTAGATCACACCCAGTGCTATAATATAATATAATAGTCTAGATCACACCCAGCGCTATAATATAATATAATAGTCTAGATCACACCTAGCGCTATAATATAATATAATAGTCTAGATCACACCCAGCGCTATAATCTAATATAATAGCCTAGATCACACCCAGTGCTATAATATAATATAATAGTCTAGATCACACCCAGTGCTATAATATAATATAATAGTCTAGATCACACCCAGCGCTATAATATAATATAATAGTCTAGATCACACCCAGCGCTATAATCTAATATAATAGCCTAGATCACACCCAGCGCTATAATCTAATATAATAGCCTAGATCACACCCAGCGCTATAATATAATATAATAGTCTAGATCACGCCCAGCGCTATAATATAATATAATAGTCTAGATCACACCCAGCGCTATAATATAATATAATAGTCTAGATCACGCCCAGCGCTATAATATAATATAATAGTCTAGATCACATCCAGCGCTATAATATAATAGTCTAGATCAATCCCAGCACTATAATATAATAGTCTAGATCACACGCAGCTCTATAATATAATATAATAGTCTCAGTATCACATATGATAGGATTAGATACACAGCTCAGCAGACAGTATCACACATGATAGGATTAGATACACAGCTCAGCAGACAGTATCACACATGCTAGGATTAGATACACAGCTCAGCAGACTGTATCAAACATGATAGGATTGCATACACAGCTCAGCAGTATCACACATACTATTATTAGATACACAGCTCAGCAGTATCACACATGCTAGGATTAGATACACAGCTCAGCGTTATCACACATGCTAGGATTAGATACTTTGCCAGGTATCATATTATATTCTGTCTATCTTTTGCCATAGCTTTGGAGCGGCTGCTCACAGAGCTGGAGGATTTCCTGAATATCCTGGATAGAGAGAACCTCAGCAGTGCGGCCATCCTGAAGAAATGTCTCCTGTCCGAGATCCTCCAGATGTGCCTGAAGAACAACAATAGTGAGTGTTCTGAGCCGCCCATTACCTAGAACAGACTCCTGACTCTAGAACTGACAGACCTCCATAATATATGTCACATCCCAAGCCCAGCGCTGACCTCAGGGGCGACATCTCCCGCCATATTGCGTTACATTTAAAGGGGAATTGCTTTGGCGAGGTCTATGTGTGGGGCTCAGAGAGGGGCTGGAGCTGCGGCTGCTTAGTTTCTGGTTGGGAGGGGTCTTGCTGTCCCAGAGACCACCATCTCTGACCATCTCTGCCACAAGTCTATGTGTATCCTTCATTTTTTTAGGTTAGTGTCCCTTTAAATTTGACTTTCTTGACTGGCTGCATGGTAGGACCATAGTGAGGGTTGTAGTTACAAGATCATGTGGGTTGTATTTTGTAGATTTGACTCCATAAAATTAGGGTGTAAAAATTGGGGGGAGCCTTTTGTATGGACGATGGATGTCTCAGGTCTTGTGTCGCCCGTATTCCAGGTGGCGATGAGGAGTATATCTACATGAACAAGGTGCTGGCTCCAGACACGGACACTGCAGCGAAGCCCAATTTTGGTAGGTGCCCACATCATACAGCGCCAGGCGCTGAGACCCCCCACATGTCTGACATTGACTCTTGTGAATCTCTCCTCCCACAGCTGACGGGTCAGAACTTCCAGCCAAAGATGCACTAACCAATGGGGTGACAGCGCTGCACTCTGCCCCACCTCAGAAGAGCCTCCCCGACCTCCCCCCTCCAAAGATTGTAAGTAGCCTAATAGGTAACAGTAATGGCCCCCCCACCCCAGAGCCAGCCGTCTGGGACCCCTCTAGTGTAGACCATTTGTAAACCATCTTTATGGATTTTAGTGTGTTGTTGGTTATATTGTAATGGTGAGAGGGACAATAGACCCCATCACCCTCCCCCCGTACATCTTGTGCAGATCCTCACTCTCTGGTCATCACTTCAGTCACCGCAGTCACATGTGGTCAGGACGTGGTCGTGTTGTATTATTTAGCTGTCACTATTTTCTTGAAATGTTTACACGATGAAGCCTTTACAAGAAATAATATATCACAGACTGTATCTGTACAAGTAATAATATATCACCGGCTGTATCTGTACAAGTAATAATATATCACCGGCTGTATCTGTACAAGTAATAATATATCACCGGCTGTATCTGTACAAGTAATAATATATCACAGACTGTATCTGTACAAGTAATAATATATCACAGACTGTATCTGTACAAGTAATAATATATCACCGGCTGTATCTGTACAAGTAATAATATATCACAGACTGTATCTGTACAAGTAATAATATATCACCGGCTGTATCTGTACAAGTAATAATATATCACCGGCTGTATCTGTACAAGTAATAATATATCACCGGCTGTATCTGTACAAGTAATAATATATCACAGACTGTATCTGTACAAGTAATAATATATCACAGACTGTATCTGTACAAGTAATAATATATCACCGGCTGTATCTGTACAAGTAATAATATATCACAGACTGTATCTGTACAAGTAATAATATATCACCGGCTGTATCTGTACAAGTAATAATATATCACCGGCTGTATCTGTACAAGTAATAATATATCACCGGCTGTATCTGTACAGGTAATAATATATCACCGGCTGTATCTGTACAGGTAATAATATATCACAGACTGTATCTGTACAAGTAATAATATATCACCGGCTGTATCTGTACAAGTAATAATATATCACCGGCTGTATCTGTACAGGTAATAATATATCACCGGCTGTATCTGTACAAGTAATAATATATCACCGGCTGTATCTGTACAGGTAATAATATATCACCGGCTGTATCTGTACAGGTAATAATATATCACCGGCTGTATCTGTACAAGTAATAATATATCACCAGCTGTATCTGTACAAGTAATAATATATCACTGGCTGTATCTGTACAGGTAATAATATATCACCGGCTGTATCTGTACAAGTAATAATATATCACAGACTGTATCTGTACAAGTAATAATATATCACCGGCTGTATCTGTACAAGTAATAATATATCACCGGCTGTATCTGTACAAGTAATAATATATCACCGGCTGTATCTGTACAAGTAATAATATATCACCGGCTGTATCTGTACAGGTAATAATATATCACCGGCTGTATCTGTACAGGTAATAATATATCACAGACTGTATCTGTACAAGTAATAATATATCACCGGCTGTATCTGTACAAGTAATAATATATCACCGGCTGTATCTGTACAGGTAATAATATATCACCGGCTGTATCTGTACAGGTAATAATATGTCACCGGCTGTATCTGTACAGGTAATAATATATCACCGGCTGTATCTGTACAGGTAATAATATATCACCGGCTGTATCTGTACAGGTAATAATATATCACCGGCTGTATCTGTACAAGTAATAATATATCACCGGCTGTATCTGTACAAGTAATAATATATCACCGGCTGTATCTGTACAGGTAATAATATATCACCGGCTGTATCTGTACAAGTAATAATATAACACCGGCTGTATCTGTACAGGTAATAATATATCACCGGCTGTATCTGTACAAGTAATAATATATCACCGGCTGTATCTGTACAGGTAATAATATATCACCGGCTGTATCTGTACAGGTAATAATATATCACTGGCTGTATCTGTACAAGTAATAATATATCACCAGCTGTATCTGTACAGATAATAATATATCACTGGCTGTATCTGTACAGGTAATAATATATCACCGGCTGTATCTGTACAAGTAATAATATATCACCGGCTGTATCTGTACAAGTAATAATATATCACCGACTGTATCTGTTCAAGTAATAATATATCACCGGCTGTATCTGTACAGGTAATAATATATCACCGGCTGTATCTGTACAAGTAATAATATAACACCGGCTGTATCTGTACAGGTAATAATATATCACAGACTGTATCTGTACAAGTAATAATATATCACCGGCTGTATCTGTACAGGTAATAATATATCACAGACTGAATCTGTACAGGTAATAATATATCACCGGCTGTATCTGTACAGGTAATAATATATCACCGGCTGTATCTGTACAAGTAATAATATAACACCAGCTGTATCTGTACAGGTAATAATATATCACAGACTGAATCTGTACAGGTAATAATATATCACCGGCTGTATCTGTACAGGTAATAATATATCACCGGCTGTATCTGTACAAGTAATAATATATCACCGGCTGTATCTGTACAAGTAATAATATATCACCGGCTGTATCTGTACAAGTAATAATATATCACCGGCTGTATCTGTTCAAGTAATAATATATCACCGGCTGTATCTGTACAGGTAATATTTTTTTGTTGTCCTATGTATTCCTTGTCACTCTATGGCTATTAGACAGTGTCAGCCACGTCTATAGATTGGGTTGTACTGAAGAGCTGTCACTGGAGACCTCCAACACCTTCCTGTCCTGCTGGAGCTGCCGGGTCACCTGAGAACAGAGACATGCAAGAGTAACAACAGCTCAGCTGTGAAGTGGTGACCACACAAGAGTAGAGGACAGACTGAGCGCTGAAACATCTGGGGTGTAAATCTCATCTCCATAGACAGCAGTGACCCCCATTAGATCTCACTTGGAACTATTCAGATGCCGCAGCCTGTTATTACAGTCCTGGAGATTTGTCTCCATTTACTATTTCCAGCCTGTCCCCTCCGATGTGCAGCGATCAGGACAGATGGAGCGAAGGGGTAAGGGGCCGGTCCGTGGGAAAACTGTCTCCCTGGAATTAGTGGAAAAATGCAGGAGTGGGGCAGCAGCGGCGCAGGATGGGGGGGGGCATTTCCTGGTCTCCCTACTAGTTATTACAGACCCAGGACATTATATCATTCTCCAGCTGTGTCTACCAGATTACATCCTTACTTATTACATTATCTGTTTCTGGGAAAGCTGAATGACTAGAGAGTCAGCGATCAATCTATTTCTTTAAATATGTCGAGTTATATTTTGAAGTTCTGGACACTGAGAAAGCTGTGTGCCAGTCCCTATGGGCACTGTATGGTGAACAATGCCACTCAGCTTTCCCTGAGACAGATAAGCCACTATCTTCTCCCTCTTCTCCAATGATCTTTTTCTTGGCCTTTGGACGCAGCTTTGAGGCTTTTTTTTCCCCCCAGTGAGGAGACGGCGGCCATTGTTCTTATAATGTTGCAGAAAAAGAGGGAATTTGCAACTTAATACTGTGAAATTAGAAGCATGCCTGGAATGAGGTAACTCCGCCCGCAGCAGCGTGGGAAGCAGGGACAATAAGCGCATGGACGCAGATCCAGGTTTTTCTCTTTTTTTTTTTTTTTTTTTTTTTTTAATAGATTTATTATGCAAATTCCATGGCCGGGCTGAATTCTCCGTATAATGGAAGCGTAGACCAGCGGCCGCCTGGATTCAATTTGATAAAATAAAATGTTATTCTTTATTAACCCCAAAGTAGTAAACCAGGATCAGACCCATGGTGCAGCTGGAACTGGCTATTAAAGATGGCTGCCACTTGCCCATTATCTGCCGAATCAAGGGTCTACCCCAAACCATGACCTCAATATCACCAACTCATAGTTCCCTAGATAAAGTGTCCTTATGCCTGCAGCATGGACATTCCCGATCACTGAAGGAGACCAAACATGAAAGACCATCCTAAGCCATGAAGACCATCCTCAAACCAGGAAGACCATCTTCAAATCAGGAAACCCTTCCCCAAACCATGAAGATCTTCCCCAAACATAAAGACCATCCCCAAACAAGGGCGACCTTCCCCAAACCAGGAAGACTTTCCCCAAACCAGGACGACCTTCCCCAAACCAGGAAGACCTTCCCCAATCCATGACAACCTTCCCTATACCAGGACGACCTCCAAAACAGGACGACCTTCCCCAAAGCAGGATGACCTTCCCCAAAGCAGGATGACCTTCCCCAAACCAGGAGGACCTTCCCCAAACCATGAAGGCCTTCCCCAAACCATGAAGGCCTTCCCCAAACCATGAAGGCCTTCCCCAAACCAGGATGACCTTCCCCAAACCAGGAAGACCTTCCCAAACCATGAAGACCATCCTCAAACCAGGAAACCCTTCCCCAAACCATGAAGATCTTCCCCAAACAGGAAGACCATCCCCAAACAAGGGCGACTTTCCCCAAACCAGGACGACCATTCCCAAACCAGGAAGACTTTCCCCAAACCAGGACGACCTTCCCCAAATCAGGAAAACCTTCCCAAAACCATGAAGACTTTCCTCAAACATGAAGACCATCTCCAAACCAGGACGACCTTCCCCCAACCAGGAAGACCTTCCCCCAGCCAGGAGGACCTTCCCCAAACCATGAAGGCCTTCCCCAAACCATGAAGGCCTTCCTCAAACCATGAAGGCCTTCCCCAAACCAGGACGACCTTCCCCAAACCAGGACGACCTTCCCCAAACCAGGAGGACCTTCCCCAAACATGAAGACCATCCCCAAACCAGGTCGACCTTCACCAAAAATGAAGACCATCTCCAAACCAGGAAGACCATCCACAAATCATGAAGACCTTCCCCAAACATGAAGACCAGCCCCAAACATTATTCCTCCTCCTCCACACTGGGAAACTGGCATCAGTTGGGCAAGAAGTTCTTCTGGCGTAAACCCAACTCAGATTCTTTCATTCACATGCCAGATATGAAGTTTCTACTTCTCTAGTCCAGTGTTGCTTTACTCCTCTCCAGCTGCCACTTGGCATTGTGTATGGAGATCTCTAGTGTGTCTGCAGCTGCTCAGTCTAGCAGTCTGGATAAAGAGTCCAGGTTTAGGTGACTGAGCACCTAGAGACTATCACTGGAGACTTCTGGGCTACCTTGTATGTATCTATTAGTAATGCGCAATATAACAAGTCCAAGGGCTGCTCATTAATCGTCCCTGCTGGAGTCCTCTTTTTTTGGTGAAGCTGCAATAATTTTGGGAAATGTGCCACATTGTTGTATTTCCTCTCTTCCGGCGTGTTTTTATGGGAAAATGTTTGACATTTGCTTCTTTTGGCGGCCATGTTCCCACATTCCCATGGGGGAAGCTTCATGCAAAAATAAAAGCTCTATAATATTAGATCAAGTCTTCTTTGTTGATAGAACTGGAAAACTAAGACATTTTCCTTTAGAGTATCCCCCACCTAATAACATATCATTGTCCTTATATACAAAAATATTATATATAAAAATACTATAATACTGCCTCCTATGTACAAGAATATAACTACTATAATACTGCTCCTATGTACAAGAATATAACTACTATAATACTACCTCCTATGTACAAGAATATACAGTCATATGAAAAAGTTTGGGCACCCCTATTAATCTTAATCATTTTTATTTCTAAATATTTGGGTGTTTGCAACAGCCATTTCAATTTGATATATCTAATAACTGTTGGACACAGTAATATTTCAGGATTGAAATGAGGTTTATTGTATTAACAGAAAATGTGCAATATGCATTAAACCAAAATTTGACCGGTGCAAAAGTATGGGCACCTCAACAGAAAAGTGACATTAATATTTAGTAGATCCTCCTTTTGCAAAAATAACAGCCTCTAGTCGCTTCCTGTAGCTTTTAATCAGTTCCTGGATCCTGGATGAAGGTATTTTTGACCATTCCTCTTTACAAAACAATTCCAGTTCAGTTAAGTTTGATGGTCGCCGAGCATGGACAGCCCGCTTCAAATTATCCCACAGATGTTCAATGATATTCAGGTCTGGGGACTGGGATGGCCATTCCAGAACATTGTAATTGTTCCTCTGCATGAATGCCTGAGTAGATTTGGGGATCATTGTCTTGCTGAAATATCCATCCCCCGCGTAACTTCAAATTCGTCACTGATTCTTGTACATTATTCTCAAGAATCTGCTGATACTGAGTTGAATCCATGCGACCCTCAACTTTAACAAGATTCCCGGTGCCGGCATTGGCCACACAGCCCCAAAGCATGATGGAACCTCCACCAAATTTTACAGTGGGTAGCAAGTGTTTTTCTTGGAATGCTGTGTTTTTTTGACGCCATGCATAACGCCTTTTTGTATGACCAAACAACTCAATCTTTGTTTCATCAGTCCACAGGACCTTCTTCCAAAATGAAGCTGGCTTGTCCAAATGTGCTTTTGCATACCTCAGGCGACTTTGTTTGTGGCGTGCTTTCAGAAACGGCTTCTTTGGCATCACTCTCCCATACAGCTTCTCCTTGTGCAAAGTGTGCTGTATTGTTGACCGATGCACAGTGACACCATCTGCAGCAAGATGATGCTGCAGCTCTTTGGAGGTGGTCTGTGGATTGTCCTTGACTGTTCTCACCATTCTTCTTCTCTGCCTTTCTGATATTTTTCTTGGCCTGCCACTTCTGGGCTTAACAAGAACTGTCCCTGTGGTCTTCCATTTCCTTACTATGTTCCTCACAGTGGAAACTGACAGGTTAAACCTCTGAGACAACTTTTTGTATCCTTCCCCTGAACAACTATGTTGAACAATCTTTGTTTTCAGATCATTTGAGAGTTGTTTTGAGGAGCCCATGATGCCACTCTTCAGAGGAGATTCAAATAGGAGAACAACTTGCAATTGGCCACCTTAAATACCTTTTCTCATGATTGGATACACCTGGCTATGAAGTTCAAAGCTCAGTGAGGTTACAAAACAAATTTTGTGCTTCAGTAAGTCAGTAAAAAGTAGTTAGGAGTATTCAAATCAATAAAATGATAAGGGTACCCAAATTTTTGCACAGGTCAAATTTTGGTTTAATGCATATTACACGTTTTCTGTTAGTACAATAAACCTCATTTCAATCCTGAAATATTACTGTGTCCATCAGTTATTAGATATATCAAATTGAAATGGCTGTTGCAAACACCCAAATATTTAGAACTAAAAATGATTAAGATTAATAGGGGTGCCCAAACTTTTTCATATGACTGTAACTACTATAATACTGCTCCTATGTACAAGAATATAACTACTATAATACTACCTCCTATGTACAAGAATATAACTACTATAATACTACTATGTACAAGAATATAACTACTATAATACTGCTCCTATGTACAAGAATATAACTACTATAATACTACTCCTATGTACAAGAATATAACTACTATAATACTCCTATGTACAAGAATATAACTACTATAATACTGCTCCTATGTACAAGAATATAACTACTATAATACTGCTAGTATGTACAAGAATATAACTACTATAATACTACTCCGATGTACAAGAATATAACTACTATAATACTCCTATGTACAAGAATATAACTACTATAATACTGCCCCCTATGTACAAGAATATAACTACTATAATACTGCTCCTATGTACAAGAATATAACTACTATAATACTGCCCCTATGTACAAGAATATAACTACTATAATACTACCTCCTATGTACAAGAATATAACTACTATAATACTACTATGTACAAGAATATAACTACTATAATACTGCTCCTATGTACAAGAATATAACTACTATAATACTGCTCCTATGTACAAGAATATAACTACTATAATACTACTCCTATGTACAAGAATATAACTACTATAATACTCCTATGTACAAGAATATAACTACTATAATACTACCTCCTATGTACAAGAATATAACTACTATAATACTGCTCCTATGTACAAGAATATAACTACTATAATACTGCCCCTATGTACAAGAATATAACTACTATAATACTACTATGTACAAGAATATAACTACTATAATACTGCTCCTATGTACAAGAATATAACTACTATAATACTGCTCCTATGTACAAGAATATAACTATTATAATACTACTCCTATGTACAAGAATATAACTACTATAATACTACTCCTATGTACAAGAATATAACTACTATAATACTGCTCCTATGTACAAGAATATAACTACTATAATACTACCTCCTATGTACAAGAATATAACTACTATAATACTACCTCCTATGTACAAGAATATAACTACTATAATACTGCTCCTATGTACAAGAATATAACTACTATAATACTGCTCCTATGTACAAGAATATAACTATTATAATACTGCTCCTATGTACAAGAATATAACTACAATAATACTACCTCCTATGTACAAGAATATAACTACTATAATACTGCTCCTATGTACAAGAATATAACTACTATAATACTACTCCTATGTACAAGAATATAACTACTATAATACTACCTCCTGTGTACAAGAATATAACTACTATAATACTGCTCCTATGTACAAGAATATAACTACTATAATACTCCTATGTACAAGAATATAACTACTATAATACTACTCCTATGTACAAGAATATAACTACTATAATACTACCTCCTATGTACAAGAATATAACTACTATAATACTGCTCCTATATACAAGAATATAACTACTATAATACTACCTCCTATGTACAAGAATATAACTACTATAATACTGCCCTCTATGTTCAAGAATATAACTACTATAATACTGCTCCTATGTACAAGAATATAACTACTATAATACTGCTCCTATGTACAAGAATATAACTACTATAATACTGCTCCTAGGTACAAGAATATAACTACTATAATACTACCTCCTATGTACAAGAATATAACTACTATAATACTGCCCCTATGTACAAGAATATAACTACTATAATACTGCCACTATGTACAAGAATATAACTACTATAATACTGCCCCTATGTACAAGAATATAACTACTATAATACTGCTCCTATGTACAAGAATATAACTACTATAATACTGCTGCTATGTACAAGAATATAACTACTATAATACTGCTCCTATGTACAAGAATATAACTACTATAATACTACCTCCTATGTACAAGAATATAACTACTATAATACTACTCCTATGTACAAGAATATAACTACTATAATGCTGCTCCTATGTACAAGAATATAACTACTATAATACTGCTCCTATGTACAAGAATATAACTACTATAATACTACTCCTATGTACAAGAGTATAACTACTATAATACTGCTCCTATGTACAAGAATATAACTACTATAATACTGCTCCTATGTACAAGAATATAACTACTATAATACTACCCCTATGTACAAGAATATAACTACTATAATACTACCTCCTATGTACAAGAATATAACTACTATAATACTGCCCTGTTTGCTATAACGTAGTGGTTATATGTCACTATATTCGCCGGTACATTATTGCGGTGTTATATTGTTACATCTTTTCCTTTTGCAGTCAATCAATTTTCTTTGGTTTTTGTGGTATTTCTTTGTAGTCAGCTCTCTGTCTCTGGACAGTGTATACGGTATAGGCATATCGATGGCGGGGTTATTGGGGTTTCTTCTGATGGTGTTGAGATCTTTCTTCGGATTTGACACTTTGAAGTTTTTCTCTCTTTAGATTTTGGAGCTGTTTGGGGTGGGGGGGTCACTTGTGAAGTTTCGTGATGTGTCTGATGTGAAACGAGTAACAATGATACTACTATATGGCGTCTCCCACGTGTAGTTTCCTTGGTGACCTCGGGCGGTGGCTTGTGCAGGATTCCCCTCTTTTTCCAGATCTTTCCCTCTGAGGCTTTCCCAGGTGTCAGTGATACAGCCTCAGTTGTCAGGGATGCGCCCCCTTCTGTTTTCATGCAGTGAGTCACTGGAGGGGAAATCCTGAGCTGATGTAATCCTGAGGGGTGGGAGGCCCCCCGGACATCGCTGTAATGTCCACAGTCTTTAGCCGCTCCATTATTCCCACACAGTTCCTCTCATCCCTCAGAAACAAATAGATCTTTATTCACATCGATTCGACCCGTCCACCAGTGACATTTACCCCCAAATCTTCCCAAGCCTGAAACAGCTGACAGGAAATATCTATGGAGACCCGGACCCCTGACCCCACCCCTAATATCAACCCTTTTATCAGGAGGAGGGTCCTGGGTCTTGAGGTCTTCTTACAGATCCAGGTGCCTTATAACTTTGATTATAGCCCCCTATATGTGACAACATATGGGACCCTGTGCTGTATAGTGACAACTGTAGTGAGGAATTGGAGTGATGACAATGTAACAATGTGATACAATGTAGATACAGAGCGAGGGATCGCAGTAATGACAATGTAACAATGTGATACAATGTAGATACAGAGCGAGGGATCGGAGTGATGACAATGTAACAATGTGATACAATGTAGATACGGAGCGAGGGATCGCAGTAATGACAATGTAACAATGTGATACAATGTAGATACGGAGCGAGGGATCGCAGTAATGACAATGTAACAATGTGATACAATGTAGATACAGAGCGAGGGATCGCAGTAATGACAATGTAACAATGTGATACAATGTAGATACAGAGCGAGGGATCGCAGTAATGACAATGTAACAATGTGATGCAATGTAGATACGGAGCGAGGGATCGCAGTAATGACAATGTAACAATGTGATACAATGTAGATACAGAGCGAGGGATCGCAGTAATGACAATGTAACAATGTGATACAATGTAGATACAGAGCGAGGGATCGCAGTGATGACAATGTAACAATGTGATACAATGTAGATACGGAGCGAGGGATCGCAGTAATGACAATGTAACAATGTGATACAATGTAGATACAGAGCGAGGGATCGCAGTAATGACAATGTAACAATGTGATACAATGTAGATACAGAGCGAGGGATCGGAGTGATGACAATGTAACAATGTGATACAATGTAGATACGGAGCGAGGGATCGCAGTAATGACAATGTAACAATGTGATACAATGTAGATACAGAGCGAGGGATCGGAGTGATGACAATGTAACAATGTGATACAATGTAGATACAGAGCGAGGGATCGCAGTAATGACAATGTAACAATGTGATACAATGTAGATACAGAGCGAGGGATCGCAGTAATGACAATGTAACAATGTGATACAATGTAGATACGGAGCGAGGGATCGGAGTGATGACAATGTAACAATGTGATATAATGTAGATACGGAGCGAGGGATCGGAGTGATGACAATGTAACAGTGTGATATAATGTAGATACAGAGCGAGGGATCGCAGTAATGACAATGTAACAATGTGATACAATGTAGATACGGAGCGAGGGATCGCAGTAATGACAATGTAACAATGTGATACAATGTAGATACAGAGCGAGGGATCGGAGTAATGACAATGTAACAATGTGATACAATGTAGATACAGAGCGAGGGATCGCAGTAATGACAATGTAACAATGTGATGCAATGTAGATACGGAGCGAGGGATCGCAGTAATGACAATGTAACAATGTGATACAATGTAGATACGGAGCGAGGGATCGCAGTAATAACAATGTAACAATGTGATACAATGTAGATACAGAGCGAGGGATCGCAGTAATGACAATGTAACAATGTGATACAATGTAGATACGGAGCGAGGGATCGCAGTGATAACAATGTGATACAATGAAGATACGGAGCGAGGGATCGCAGTGATGACAATGTAACAATGTGATACAATGTAGATACAGAACGAGGGATCGCAGTAATGACAATGTAACAATGTGATACAATGTAGATACAGAACGAGGGATCGCAGTAATGACAATGTAACAATGTGATACAATGTAGATACGGAGCGAGGGATCGCAGTGATGACAATGTAACAATGTGATACAATGTAGATACAGAGCGAGTGATCGCAGTAATGACAATGTAACAATGTGATACAATGTAGATACAGAGCGAGGGATCGCAGTAATGACAATGTAACAATGTGATACAATGTAGATACGGAGCGAGGGATCGCAGTAATGACAATGTAACAATGTGATACAATGTAGATACGGAGCGAGGGATCGGAGTGATGACAATGTAACAATGTGATACAATGTAGATACAGAGCGAGGGATCGCAGTAATGACAATGTAACAATGTGATACAATGTAGATACAGAGCGAGGGATCGCAGTAATGACAATGTAACAATGTGATACAATGTAGATACAGAGCGAGGGATCGCAGTAATGACAATGTAACAATGTGATACAATGTAGATACAGAGCGAGGGATCGCAGTAATGACAATGTAACAATGTGATACAATGTAGATACAGAGCGAGGGATCGCAGTAATGACAATGTAACAATGTGATACAATGTAGATACGGAGCGAGGGATCGCAGTAATGACAATGTAACAATGTGATACAATGTAGATACGGAGCGAGGGATCGCAGTAATGACAATGTAACAATGTGATACAATGTAGATACGGAGCGAGGGATCGCAGTAATGACAATGTAACAATGTGATACAATGTAGATACGGAGCGAGGGATCGCAGTAATGACAATGTAACAATGTGATACAATGTAGATACGGAGCGAGGGATCGCAGTGATGACAATGTAACAATGTGATACAATGTAGATACAGAACGAGGGATCGCAGTAATGACAATTCAACAATGTGATACAATGTAGATACGGAGCGAGGGATCGCAGTGATGACAATGTAACAATGTGATACAATGTAGATACGGAGCGAGGGATCGCAGTAATGACAATGTAACAATGTGATACAATGTAGATACGGAGCGAGGGATCGGAGTAATGACAATGTAACAATGTGATACAATGTAGATATGGAGCGAGGGATCGCAGTAATGACAATGTAACAATGTGATACAATGTAGATACAGAGCGAGGGATCGCAGTAATGACAATGTAACAATGTGATACAATGTAGATACGGAGCGAGGGATCGCAGTGATGACAATGTAACAATGTGATACAATGTAGATACGGAGCGAGGGATCGCAGTAATGACAATGTAACAATGTGATACAATGTAGATACAGAACGAGGGATCGCAGTAATGACAATGTAACAATGTGATACAATGTAGATACAGAACGAGGGATCGCAGTAATGACAATTCAACAATGTGATACAATGTAGATACGGAGCGAGGGATCGCAGTGATGACAATGTAACAATGTGATACAATGTAGATACAGAGCGAGGGATCGCAGTAATGACAATGTAACAATGTGATACAATGTAGATACGGAGCGAGGGATCGCAGTGATGACAATGTAACAATGTGATACAATGTAGATACGGAGCGAGGGATCGCAGTAATGACAATGTAACAATGTGATACAATGTAGATATGGAGCGAGGGATCGCAGTAATGACAATGTAACAATGTGATACAATGTACATATGGAGCGAGGGATCGCAGTAATGACAATGTAACAATGTGATACAATGTAGATACGGAGCGAGGGATCGCAGTAATGACAATGTAACAATGTGATACAATGTAGATACGGAGCGAGGGATCGGAGTGATGACAATGTAACAATGTGATATAATGTAGATACGGAGCGAGGGATCGGAGTGATGACAATGTAACAGTGTGATACAATGTAGATACGGAGCGAGGGATCGGAGTGATGACAATGTAACAATGTGATACAATGTAGATACGGAGCGAGGGATCGCAGTAATGACAATGTAACAATGTGATACAATGTAGATACGGAGCGAGGGATCGGAGTGATGACAATGTAACAATGTGATATAATGTAGATACGGAGCGAGGGATCGGAGTGATGACAATGTAACAGTGTGATACAATGTAGATACAGAGCGAGGAATCGCAGTAATGACAATGTAACAATGTGATACAATGTAGATACGGAGCGAGGGATCGCAGTAATGACAATGTAACAATGTGATACAATGTAGATATGGAGCGAGGGATCGCAGTAATGACAATGTAACAATGTGATACAATGTAGATACGGAGCGAGGGATCGGAGTGATGACAATGTAACAATGTGATACAATGTAGATACAGAGCGAGGAATCGCAGTAATGACAATGTAACAATGTGATACAATGTAGATACGGAGCGAGGGATCGCAGTAATGACAATGTAACAGTGTGATATAATGTAGATACGGAGCGAGGGATCGCAGTAATGACAATGTAACAATGTGATACAATGTAGATACGGAGCGAGGGATCGGAGTGATGACAATGTAACAATGTGATATAATGTAGATACGGAGCGAGGGATCGGAGTGATGACAATGTAACAATGTGATATAATGTAGATACGGAGCGAGGGATCGGAGTGATGACAATGTAACAGTGTGATATAATGTAGATACGGAGCGAGGGATCGCAGTAATGACAATGTAACAATGTGATACAATGTAGATACGGAGCGAGGGATCGGAGTGATGACAATGTAACAGTGTGATATAATGTAGATACGGAGCGAGGGATCGGAGTGATGACAATGTAACAATGTGATACAATGTAGATACGGAGCGAGGGATCGGAGTGATGACAATGTAACAATGTGATATAATGTAGATACGGAGCGAGGGATCGGAGTGATGACAATGTAACAGTGTGATATAATGTAGATACAGAGCGAGGGATCGCAGTAATGACAATGTAACAATGTGATACAATGTAGATACAGAGCGAGGGATCGCAGTAATGACAATGTAACAATGTGATACAATGTAGATATGGAGCGAGGGATCGGAGTGATGACAATGTAACAATGTGATACAATGTAGATACCGAGCGAGGGATCGCAGTGATGACAATGTAACAATTTCTCCTTTTAACTTCTCAGATCACAGAGAAGGCGCAGTCACCTAAAGCGGACACCGTGGAGGGTTACTACGAGGAGGCAGAGCCATATGACCCCTCAGTCATCGGTACGTTATTTTGGCTCTGGAGTTTGTGGTTGTCAGTCAGGGGATATAAGTTACATCACACCCCATGACCCCCAACTCACTGATTCTCAATGTTTTACTGTACTGATCTTGTCCTGCTTTATTCTCCAGTCACATCCAAAGCTGCAGTCACACTGTTATTGTTACCAACTACATTCAGAGCTGCATTTATAGTTCTTCTGTTCTATAGAATCTTGTACTCCAGTCACATCCAGAGCTGCATTCACACTTCTGCTACTTTCTTGCCAGCGCTTTTGCCCCTGCTTGCTCCTGTCCAGCACATGTCCTGCATCTTCTTCTACACTAGTAGCAGCACAGCAGCCTTATAGAAGGGGAAAGCCATCTTTCCCACAATGCAGTGCGGTGTATCAGGAATCTCTGCTGTGCTTGTAGATCTCTGTCAGTACAGTATAATAATTCCCATTGGCAGCAAATGGCTGATTTATGGATGCAGCTCTGGATGTGACTGGAGACGTGTTGTTGAGACCAGTTAATAAAATATATAGAATGTTACGGAGCTTTTTATGGAGATTTAACCTACAAAATACTGTTCTGTATATTGTCCATATATCGCAGGATTGACCACAAGGCACAGGAGGAACAAGTGTGGCTATCTCTTAAATGTATGTGACCGCTCAGTAAATCCTGTCCACAGCTTGTCCTGTACCTCGGTCTAGGATTTTAGGCGCAGTGCATACGGAGCAGCATTCAGTGCGGAGCTGATAAATAGCGTTCTGGACCGTATGGGATCAAATGTTCTCTGTCCCTTTAAGAAGGAGTCTGAAATATCTGTCACGGCCCCTGACAAGGTCCAGACTGTGAGCGAAGGACACGGACTCTGATAATGAGAATTATTTACACACCAGAAAATCCAAATATATTTCTTGTGAACAGTAATGTAGCATCTTCGTAGTGTGAGGAAGCAGAGACGCAGTGTAAAGCATGACGGAGAGACGGGACAAACTACTGAAGAACCAATAGACAAAGGACCTTGTCAGACATCACTGATCATAACTTTGTCGTAATAGAGAGGAGTTGCAGTATACAGGATAGCGGACAGAACCTCAGGCTTCGCCTCAGTGCAGTCAGCTCTGATGATAACGTTTGGTATCTTATGGCAGGACATTGTCTAAAAAATTCTGTGTGCATCAGTAGAAGATAAGCCTGTAATGTTCCCCAGGTAGCAAGACTAGTGTTATATAGGTGGCGCGACTAGTATTACAGGCGGCAGGACTAGTGTTAAAGGAGGAGGGACTAGTTTTACAGGCGGCGGGTCTAGTGTTACAGGCGGTAGGACTAGTGTTACAGGCGGGGGACTAATATTACAGATGGCAGGACTAGTGTTATAGGAGGGGGACTAGTATTACAGGTAGTTGGATTAGTATTACACATGGCAGGACTATTGTTATAGATGGCAGGACTAGTGTTACAGGTGACGGGGCTAGTATTACAAGTGGCAGGATTATTGTTACAGGCAGCACGACTAGTATTACAGGTGGCAGGATTATTGTTACAGGCGGCAGGACTAGTATTACAGGCAGCCGGACTAGTGTTATAGGCGGGGGACTAGTATTACAGGTGGCAGGACTAGTGTTACAGGCAGCGGGACTAGTATTACAGGTGGCAGGATTATTGTTACAGGTGGTAGGACTAGTATTACAGGTGGCAGGATTATTGTTACAGGTGGCAGGACTAGTATTACAGGTGGCAGGATTAGTATTACAGGCGGAGGACTAGTATTACACTCGGCAGGACTGGTATTACAGGTGGCAGGACTAATATTACACTCGGTAGTACTAGTGTGACAGGCGGCAGGAATAGTGTTACAGGCGGTAGGACTAATATTACAGGTGGCAGGACTATTGTTACAAGCGGCGAGACTAGTGTTCCAGGCGGGAGGACTAGTATTACACTCGGCAGGACTAGTATTACACTCAGCAGGACTAGTATTACAGGCGGCAGGACTAGTATTACACTCGGCAGGACTAGTATTACACTCGACAGGACTAGTATTACACTCGGCAGGACTAGTATTACAGGCGGTAGGACTAGTGTTACAGGGTGGGGACTAATATTATAGGTGGCAGTACTAGTGTTACAGGTGGCAGGACTATTGTTACAGACAGCGAGACTAGTGTTCCAGGCAGGAGGACTAGTATTACAAGTGGCAGGACTAGTTTTACACTCGGCAGGACTAGTATTACAAGCGGCAGGACTAGTATTACACTTGGCAAGACTGGTATTACAGGTGGCAGGACTAGTATTACACTCGGTAGTACTAGTGTGACAGGCGGCAGGACTAGAGTTACAGGCAGTAGGACTAGTGTTACAGGCAGGGGACTAATATTACAGGTGGCAGGACTATTGTTACAAGCGGCGAGACTAGTGTTCCAGGCGGGAGGACTTGTATTACAGGTGGCAGGACTAGTATTACACTCGGCAGGACTAGTATTACACTCAGCAGGACTAGTATTACAGGCGGCAGGACTAGTATTACACTCGGCAGGAATAGTATTACACTCGGCAGGACTAGTATTACAGGCGGAAGGACTAGTATTACACTCGGCAGGACTAGTATTTCACTCGGCAGGACTAGTGTTACAGGGTGGGGACTAATATTATAGATGGCAGTACTAGTGTTACAGGTGGCAGGACTATTGTTACAGGCAGCGAGACTAGTGTTCCAGGCGGGATGACTAGTATTACAGGTGGCAGGACTAGTATTACAGGTGGCAGGACTAGTATTACACTCGGCAGGACTGGTATTACACTCGGCAGGACTAGTATTACAGGCGGCAGGACTAGTATTACACTCGGCAGGACTGGTATTACACTCTGCAGGACTGGTATTACAGGTGGCAGGACTAGTATTAGACTCGGTAGGACTAGTATTACACTCGGCAGGACTGGTATTACAGGCGGCAGGACTAGTATTGCACTCAGCAGGACTAGTATTACAGGTGGCAGGACTAGTATTACACTCGGCAGGACTGGTATTACACTCTGCAGGACTGGTATTACAGGTGGCAGGACTAGTATTAGACTCGGCAGGCCTAGTATTACACTCGGCAGGACTGGTATTACAGGTGGCAGGACTGATATTACAGGCGGCAGGACTGGTATTACAGGTGGCAGGACTGGTATTACACTCGGCAGGACTGGTATTACAGGTGGCAGGACTGGTATTACAGGTGGCAGGACTGGTATTACAGGCGGCAGGACTGGTATTACAGGCGGCAGGACTAGTATTACACTCGATAGGACTGGTATTACAGGCGGCAGGGCTGGTATTACAGGCGGCAGGGCTGGTATTACACTCGGCAGGACTAGTATTACACTCGGCAGGACTAGTATTACACTCGGCAGGACTAATATTACAGGCGGCAGGACTGGTATTACAGGCGGCAGGACTGGTATTACAGGCGGCAGGACTGGTATTACAGGCGGAAGGACTAGTATTACAGGCGGCTGGACTTGTATTACAGGCGGCAGGACTAGTATTACACTCGGCAGGACTAATATTACAGGTGGCAGAACTAGTATTACACTCGGCAGGACTGGTATTACAGGTGGCAGGACTAGTATTACACTCGGCAGGACTAATATTACAGGTGGCAGGACTAGTATTACACTTGGCAGGACTGGTATTACAGGTGGCAGGACTAGTATTACACTCGGCAGGACTGGTATTACAGGTGGCAGGACTGGTATTACAGGTGGCAGGACTAGTATTACACTCGGCAGGGCTAATATTACAGGTGGCAGGACTAGTATTACACTCGGCAGGACTGGTATTACAGGTGGCAGGACTGGTATTACAGGTGGTAGGACTAGTATTACACTCGGCAGGACTGGTATTACAGGTGGCAGGACTAGTATTACACTCGGCAGGACTAATATTACAGGTGGCAGGACTAGTATTACACTTGGCAGGACTGGTATTACAGGTGGCAGGACTGGTATTACAGGTGGCAGGACTAGTATTACACTCGGCAGGACTGGTATTACAGGTGGCAGGACTGGTATTACAGGTGGCAGGACTAGTATTACACTCGGCAGGACTGGTATTACAGGTGGCAGGACTAGTATTACAGGCGGCAGGACTGGTATTACACTCTGCAGGACTGGTATTACAGGCAGCAGGACTGTTATTACAGGTGGCAGGACTGGTATTACAGGCGGAAGGACTAGTATTACACTCGGCAGGACTGGTATTACAGGTGGCAGGACTGGTATTACAGGCGGCAGGACTAGTATTACACTCGGCAGGACTGGTATTACAGGTGGCAGGACTGGTATTACAGGCGGCAGGACTAGTATTACACTTGGCAGGACTAATATTACAGGTGGCAGGACTAGTATTACACTCGGCAGGACTGGTATTACAGGTGGCAGGACTGGTATTACAGGTGGCAGGACTAGTATTACACTCGACAGGGCTAATATTACAGGTGGCAGGACTAGTATTACACTCGGCAGGACTGGTATTACAGGTGGCAGGACTGGTATTACAGGTGGTAGGACTAGTATTACACTCGGCAGGACTGGTATTACAGGTGGCAGGACTAGTATTACAGGCGGAGGGACTGGTATTACAGGCGGCAGGACTAGTATTACAGGCGGAAGGACTGGTATTACAGGCGGCAGGACTAATATTACAGGCGGCAGGACTAGTATTACAGGCGGCAGGACTGGTATTACAGGCGGCAGGACTAGTATTACATTCCAATACACTGACAATAGACACGATATCTTACTCCACAGATAAACATTTCCCACATTGCAGCTGCCTCTCTAGATATCGACCTCACAGGAATGAGAAAAAGGAAAATTTCCTCCATAAAGGTCAGAGGCGTCTCGGCGTGTCCCCCGGTCTTCTCCTCATCCCACCACATCATCTAGTGTTCACATCCGTAGGGCCTGTTTATGTTCTGATGTCGTATCTGACATATATTTAGAAGCTCTGGTCAATATGTCGGGGCGGGGGATGGGCTGACTACCTCCGGGTTTCTCGGCTATAACTTGTGTAATATAATAATAATGATGCAGAGTCTGAACACGTCTGACCCACTGGAAAATATGGCGCAATATATTGATCCTAGTGATTGATGTATCCTAGACCTGAAAACAGCTGCTGCGGTACCTCTTTGTATGGCGGCTCCTGTCCTGATGCTGCAGTGGTGCCCATTGGGTGTCAGAGTCCTAAACACTATCACTCCAGCATGCAGGAGGGAATGGGGCCGACCTTACACAGCGCCCCCTCTATGAGCCCAGCAGTGATGTAGCGGTCACCCCTGGACTCAGGTGCCTAAAGGGCCGATAGACAAATAATAAAGTATGAAGGGGTTAACCCTTTACTCTCCATTTGCAGTACTTGGACTACAGGTGTATTCTATATTATCAGTTGCCATAGAGAATGTCCCCATGACTGTTGGGGCCCCAGTGGGTGGCCCTCCACCAAGCATATCCCAGGGGCTTTACATCCCATCTCTGGGCCCCCAGACACTGAGTCCCTGTTATGTGGCCCCTCATCCTGCGGCTGTATAATAGGAGCCGGCTATCAGTCCACCAGCGGACGCTACTTGTTATTTTTCCTGGATGATGTGGAAAGTTCCGTCACTTGGATATCTTTGGGCTTCTGACCTGATAGGGGAATGTTTAATCTGTGGGCACCGCACGCCGGACACTCAGAGAAAGCAAGATATATAAAAGAAAGAAGTTTCCATGTCACAAATGAATAAAATCTGTCTTATAGACCTGAGAGATAAAAAGTATCTAAAGAAATGGGGTGAAAGAGGCCGCTCCAGCCTGTACATGAAGTGATCATGTGACTATATGTAACTGGAATCATGTTAGAGACAGCATAGCCTCCTCCCCTGCCTGCCCACCCTGTAGCCCCCTCTCCTGCCTGCCCACCCTGTAGCCCCCTCTCCTGCCTGCCCACCCTGTAGCCCCCCTCTCCTGCCTGCCCACCCTGTAGCCCCCTCTCCTGCCTGCCCACCCTGTAGCCCCCTCTCCTGCCTGCCCACCCTGTAGCCCCCTCTCCTGCCTGCCCACCCTGTAGCCCCCTCTCCTGCCTGCCCACCCTGTAGCCCCCTCTCCTGCCTGCCCACCCTGTAGCCCCCTCTCCTGCCTGCCCACCCTGTAGCCCCCTCTCCTGTCTGCCCACCCTGTAGCCCCCTCTCCTGCCTGCCCACCCTGTAGCCCCCTCTCCTGTCTGCCCACCCTGTAGCCCCCTCTCCTGCCTGCCCACCCTGTAGCCCCCTCTCCTGCCTGCCCACCCTGTAGGCTCCTCTCCTGCCTGCCCACCCTGTAGCCCCCTCTCCTGCCTGCCCACCCTGTAGGCTCCTCTCCTGCCTGCCCACCCTATAGCCTCCTCCCCTGCCTGCCCACCCTGTAGCCCCCTCTCCTGCCTGCCCACCCTGTAGCCCCCCTCTCCTGCCTGCCCACCCTGTAGGCTCCTCTCCTGCCTGCCCACCCTGTAGCCTCCTCTCCTGCCTGCCCACCCTGTAGCCTCCTCCCCTGCCTGCCCACCCTGTAGCCTCCTCCCCTGCCTGCCCACCCTGTAGGCTCCTCTCCTGCCTGCCCACCCTGTAGCCTCCTCCTCTGCCTGCCCACCCTGTAGGCTCCTCTCCTGCCTGCCCACCCTGTAGGCTCCTCTCCTGCCTGCCCACCCTGTAGCCTCCTCTCCTGCCTGCCCACCCTGTAGCCTCCTCTCCTGCCTGCCCACCCTGTAGCCTCCTCCCCTGCCTGCCCACCCTGTAGGCTCCTCTCCTGCCTGCCCACCCTGTAGCCTCCTCCCCTGCCTGCCCACCCTGTAGCCTCCTCTCCTGCCTGTCCACCCTGTAGCCTCCTCTCCTGCCTGCCCACCCTGTAGCTTCCTCCCCTGCCTGCCCACCCTGTAGGCTCCTCTCCTGCCTGCCCACCCTGTAGCCTCCTCCCCTGCCTGCCCACCCTGTAGGCTCCTCTCCTGCCTGCCCACCCTGTAGGCTCCTCCCTTGCCTGCCCACCCTGTAGCCTCCTCCCCTGCCTGCCCACCCTGTAGCCTCCTCCCCTGCCTGCCTGCCCACCCTGTAGGCTCCTCTCCTGCCTGCCCGCCCTGTAGCCTCCTCCCCTGCCTGCCCACCCTGTAGCCTCCTCTCCTGCCTGACACCCTGTAGCCTCCTCTCCTGTCTGCCCACCCACTCCTCTCCTGCCTGCCCACCCTGTAGCCTCCTCCCCTGCCTGCCCACCCTGTAGCCCCCCTCCCCTGCCTGCCCACCCTGTAGCCTCCTCACTGCCTGCCCATCCTGTAGCCCCCTCTCCCTGCCTGCCCACCCTGTAGCCTCCTCTCCCTGTGTGCCCACCCTGTAGCCTCCTCTCCTGCCTGCCCACCCTGTAGCCCCCTCTACTGCCTGCCCACCCTGTAGCCCCCTCCCCTGCCTGCCCACCCTGTAGCCTCCTCACTGCCTGCCCATCCTGTAGCCCCCTCTCCCTGCCTGCCCACCCTGTAGCCTCCTCCCCTGCCTGCCCTCCCTGTAGCCTCCTCCCCTGCCTGCCCACCCTGTAGCCCCCTCCCCTGCCTGCCCACCCTGTAGTCCCCTCCCCTGCCTGCCCATCCTGTAGCCCCCTCTCCCTGCCCATCCTGTAGCCCCCTCTCCCTGCCTGCCCATCCTGTAGCCCCCTCTCCCTGCCCATCCTGTAGCCCCCTCTCCCTGCCTGCCCATCCTGTAGCCCCCTCTCCCTGTGTGCCCACCCTGTAGCCTCCTCTCCTTTCCTTCAGCAGATGTGTAACTGTACAGACACCTCCATAGTCACCAGGAAATTCATCTAAAATAATATAGTAGATATAATAAGGGGAGGAGGGGGAGTGCAGCTGCAGTTTATGAGACTGCATGTTGTCAGATGGGAGGGGGAGCCGTAGAGGGAGATGTCTCACCGAGTTCTCACAGCTCTGACATACCAGGTAGAACCTAAGACAATGTGATGTGAACAAAGCAGGACAGATCTGTCTCCTGTCCTGCACTCCAGACTGATTACCTGCACTGATACATTGTAACAAGACTCTGTGTCCTGCATGTTCACTACTTGTATTTTATGTTTCTTTGTGTCATTTCTCAGAGGATGGAGAAGCCGTCAGCAGCTCCTATGAGTCCTATGATGAAGAAGAAAATACCAGAGGAAAGTCCACTGCCCACCAGCACCAATGGCCGTCTACAGAAGCTTCCATTGAGCTGATGAAGGACGCCCTCATCTGTGCCTTCCTCTGGAGGAAGAGATGGCTGGGCCAATGGGCAAAGCAGCTGTGTGTGATCAAGGACAACCGCCTACTGGTAAGGACCTTCGGAGCCCTTTCTCTTCGCACTTGGCGATCCCCATTACTTGGTTCAGTTGATGGATTTGCACCTTTTCCTCCTCAGTGTTATAAGAGCTCTAAGGAGCACAGTCCTCAGCTGGACATCACTTTAGTCGGCTGCATGGTCACACACAAAGAAAAGCAAGTCCGGAAAAAGGAACACAAGCTGAAGATCACCCCGACTAATGGTGACGTCATCGTACTGGGGATGCAGAGCAGGGATCAGGCACTGCAATGGCTAAAGGTAGTGTCTGCTCTGCCGGTTGTGCTTCATCCCATTTACTATATGAAATGTGGCATCAAAGTTCTCTGCCCAATAGCGCGATGGTGGGGCCACTCTGTACATCACCATCACTATTTATACAGGTCTTCTCTCTCCATCCTGTGTGCTTGTGAATCTCTCTATTGAGGTCTAACGGGTGGCTCCAATAGACCAGAGACCAATACACACGTCGATGTCCTGGTCTATTTGACCATGCTAAACAAGGCAGTGCAGAAATTTGATATGTCCTCTGGAACCATCTAGAACCAGATGATGTCTTATCCTGTAGAATCTGCAATAGCTTCAGGTATTTTCTAGACATGTATGTTGGTCAGAGTGAGAAAAGTAGATGTCTGATAACTTATCTAGCACCAGATGGTATCTGCAGTGGGTATAAGACCGGGTAGTTTATTAGCTCAGGGCAGAGCAGGTGTCTATTGTGGTCATCTACACGTAGCTGATGTCTAGAAGGACCATCTAAAACCAGGAAATATCTAGAATGGTTATATGGGACAGCAAATGTTGATAAGGTCAACTGGGACCAACATATGGCTGGTATGGTCAACTGTCTGGGGCCAACATATGGCTGGTATGGTCAACTGTCTGGGGCCAACATATGGCTGGTATGGTCAACTGTCTGGGGCCAACATATGGCTGGTATAGTCAACTGTCTGGGGCCAACATATAATAATTATTTTTAACATTAGCTTGGACCAGCATGTTTATGGCCACCTGAGACCAACATTTGGTCGACTGGGACCAGAACATGCCTGCCATGGCCATATGGAACCATCAGATACCTAGTTTGGTCAACTGCAATCATAAGATGTCTGATTTAGCTCTCTAGAGCCATCTGTTCCCTGTACTGATTATCGTAGATGAAGACAAAGGTCCATCAGGTCCAAGCCATAACCCTACAGTGTTAATCCCGAAGATGGAAACAAAAAACAATAGGCTGATGGGAAAAAAATTCCTTCCAGTGTCAGTGAACTGATCCCTCATCGCCTCGCCGCGTCTTCTCCATCTGGTGGGGCTTTTCATGTAGAAACTAGAAAGACTCTATTATAATGTCAGCCTTGAGTGCGGGGTCCTCACATCGGGAAGGTTATAGACAGCGGCCTCGGGATGGGCACTCGACCTTATGTGGGAACATTTTCTGTCGAAACTTCAAAGATCCTGAGATAAAAGCCGATAATACCCCATAAAACCTACGAGAACCAATAAAGCAGAGCGTGAGACAATGGACAAGAGGCGGACGGGTCACCCCTCACACATTCCTGCTCATTACCGTGTCACAGTAGTCGCCATCTTCTTCCTCAGACTTTCTTATAAACCGCCATAGACTGAAAACTGTTCCCAAAGAGAATCTCTCAGGTCATCACCGGCCGTGGGAGGAGCAGCGAGGAGCTGACAGGCGTAATAACAGAGTCTCTGTCCTTCAGGTTATCCAGGACATTAGCGGGGCACAGAGCGACTCCATCCTGGACAGTTCACTGATCGCTGCTGACAATCAACGACCCGCCCACGGCAAGGTACGAAGCTTAAAGGGACCCCTCTGTCTATAGAGGGGGAGGGGGGCCAAGCTCAGGGGTGTAAAGTGCTCTATAATGGGATTCAGTGTTTTTATGTAAAAAGCTATTTAAATGTGGCTTATAGAGAGAGCCTGTGAGTCCTACTGACTCCGCCCACTTATAGGGAAAGCCTGTGAGTCCTACTGACTCCGCCCACTTATAGGGAAAGCCTGTGTCCTACTGACTCCGCCCACTTATAGAGAAAGCATGTGAGTCCTACTGACTCCGCCCACTTATAGGGAAAGCCTGTATCCTACTGACTCCGCCCACTTATAGGGAAAGCCTGTCCTACTGACTCCGCCCACTTATTGAGAAAGCCTGTGTCCTACTGACTCCGCCCACTTATAGGGAAAGCCTGTGTCCTACTGACTCCGCCCACTTATAGGGAAAGCCTGTGAGTCCTACTGACTCCGCCCACTTATAGGGAAAGCCTGTGTCCTACTGACTCCGCCCACTTATAGAGAAAGCATGTGAGTCCTACTGACTCCGCCCACTTATAGGGAAAGCCTGTGTCCTACTGACTCCGCCCACTTATAGGGAAAGCCTGTGTCCTACTGACTCCGCCCACTTATAGAGAAAGCATGTGAGGAGTCCTACTGACTCCGCCCACTTATAGGGAAAGCCTGTGAGTCCTACTGACTCCGCCCACTTATAGGGAAAGCCTGTGTCCTACTGACTCCGCCCACTTATAGAGAAAGCATGTGAGTCCTACTGACTCCGCCCACTTATAGGGAAAGCCTGTGTCCTACTGACTCCGCCCACTTATAGGGAAAGCCTGTGTCCTACTGACTCCGCCCACTTATAGAGAAAGCATGTGAGTCCTACTGACTCCGCCCACTTATAGGGAAAGCCTGTGAGTCCTACTGACTCCGCCCACTTAGAGGGAAAGCCTGTGAGTCCCACTGACTCCGCCCCCAGAGAAAGTGATATACTGTAAAGAGCTATGTAATTGACTTCCTATGGACTGGACTACAGAAATCTGATACTGTATTGTATACCACAGGGGGAAGTGACAGACAGATACTCCGCAGCCTCTGAAAGTGGAAGCAGCACAGACGGGCACCCCGAGACCCCCGAAGTCAAAGAAGGTAAAATACTGTAATAAAATAATATCTTATGTAAAACCATTAACTAGATAAAGTTACCGCAAAGATAGAGGACTAGAGAAGTGGTACTGTGCACTGTCCATATATACAGGATAAGAAAAGTGGTACTGTGCACTGTCCATATATACAGGAGGAGAGAAGTGGTACTGTGCACTGTCCATATATACAGGATAAGAGAAGTGGTACTGTGCACTGTCCATATATACAGGATAAGAAAAGTGGTACTGTGCACTGTCCATATATACAGGAGGAGAGAAGTGGTACTGTGTACTGTCCATATATACAGGACAAGAGAAGTGGTACTGTGCACTGTCCGTATATACAGGATAAGAGAAGTGGTACTGTGCACTGTCCATATATACAGGATAAGAGAAGTGGTACTGTGCACTGTCCATATATACAGGATAAGAGAAGTGGTACTGTGACTGTTATTTCAGTAAGGGGGCTGTGCACTGTCCTTATATACAGGATAAGAGAAGTGGTACTGTGCACTGTCCATATATACAGGAGGAGAGAAGTGGTACTGTGCACTATCCATATATACAGGAGGAGAGAAGTGGTACTGTGCACTGTCCATATATACAGGATAAGAGAAGTGGTACTGTGCACTGTCCATATATACAGGACTAGAGAAGTGGTACTGTGCACTGTCCTTATATACAGGATAAGAGAAGTGGTACTGTGCACTGTCCATATATACAGAGTAAGAGAAGTGGTACTGTGCACTGTCTATATATACAGGATAAGAGAAGTGCTACTGTGCACTGTCCATATATACAGGATAAGAGAAGTGGTACTGTGCACTGTCCATATATACAGGATAAGAGAAGTGGTACTGTGCACTGTCTATATATACAGGATAAGAGAAGTGCTACTGTGCACTGTCCATATATACAGGATAAGAGAAGTGGTACTGTGCACTGTCCATATATACAGGATAAGAGAAGTGGTACTGTGCACTGTCCATATATACAGGATAAGAGAAGTGGTACTGTGCACTGTCCATATATACAGGACTAGAGAAGTGGTACTGTGCACTGTCCATATATACAGGACTAGAGAATTGGTACTGTGCACTGTCCATATATACAGTATAAGAGAAGTGGTACTGTGCACTGTCCATATATACAGGACTAGAGAAGTGGTACTGTGCACTGTCCATATATACAGGACAAGAGAAGTGGTACTGTGCACTGTCCATATATACAGGACTAGAGAAGTGGTACTGTGCACTATCCATATATACAGGACTAGAGAAGTGGTACTGTGCATTGCTAATATTTAAACAGAATAAGAGCAGATATTGAGATTTATATTGAACATATAGGATTGTGATTTCTGATGATAAGGGGCCTTATAGGGGAGTATTAGCCACTTGTTCCGGTGTTTGCTCCTTTGTCTGTATTCACACTGTCTCTTTGTTCGGAGACGTTCAGCTTCTGTGGACAATTACAGCAGATATAGGAAGCAGTAGAATAAAATCCTTCAGCGTCTTTTGTCTGATCCACGACCCTGTGTCGCCCTGAGATTCCTGCGCACCTCAATAGTCCTTGTAGTGGAGGATTCAGCAGTTTTTACATCCGTCTCTATAGTCCTTGTACTCGATCAGATTTCTCCTCTGTGACAATCCTAAACTGAGGTCATAGATTGTCAGGATTCGCGCAGTTTTTGGGTGTACAAACCAGATAGCTAGAGGTAAGAAAATAGATCTGTAGATGAGGGCTGGAGGTGATACAGTGCAGCGCCCCAATCCTTAGGCAGATCCTAATGGTGTACCCCATCTCTCTACTCTCTCCCAGTGAAGAAGAAAGGTCCGTCTGGTCTGAAGCTCAGCAACCTGATGAATCTGGGAAGAAAGAAGTCAGCCTCTATGGAGAGCCCGGAGAAGACGCTGGAGACCTCCAGTATGTAGCCCCATCAAATATGTGCCAGATATTATTTCTATACAGTGCTCACATTATACTAATACCCCCATAGAGTTCCCATATAGTGTAGAGGTTAATTGTAACTCCCTGTGTTGGGCGGAGAGTGGGTTAATGGTAAAGCGGACTTGGAAGAAAAGGAATTTATGGCAAAGTCTCTGGTGGTTTAGGGCGGAGGTGGTAAAGTCTCTGGTGGTCTAGGACTGAGGTGGCAATGTCTCTGGTGGTCTAGGGCGGAGGTGATAAAGTCTCTGGTGGTCTAGGACGGAGGTGGTAAAGTCTCTGGTGGTCTTGGACTGAGGTGGCAATGTCTCTGGTGGTCTAGGGCGGAGGTGGTAAAGTCTCTGGTGGTCTAGGACGGAGGTGGTAAAGTCTCTGGTGGTCTAGGACGGAGGTGGCAATGTCTCTGGTGGTCTAGGGCAGAGGTGGTAAAGTCTCTGGTGGTCTAGAGCATAGGTGGTAAAGTCTCTGGTGGTCTAGGGCGGAGGTGGTAAAGTCTCTGGTGGTCTAGGACGGAGGTGGTAAAGTCTCTGGTGGTCTAGGACGGAGGTGGTAAAGTCTCTGGTGGTCTAGAGCGGAGGTGGTAAAGTCTCTGGTGGTCTAGAGCGGAGGTGGTAAAGTCTCTGATGGTCTAGGACGGAGGTGGTAAGGTCTCTGGTGGTCTAGGACGGAGGTGGTAAAGTCTCTGTTGGTCTAGGACGGAGGTGGCAATGTCTGGTGGTCTAGAGCAGAGGTGGTAAAGTCTCTGATGGTCTAGGACGGAGGTGGTAAGGTCTCTGGTGGTCTAGGACGGAAGTGGTAAAGTCTCTGGTGGTCTAGGATGGAGGTGGCAATGTCTCTGGTGGTCTAGAGCAGAGGTGGTAAAGTCTCTGATGGTCTAGGATGGAGGTGGTAAAGTCTCTGATGGTCTAGGACAGAGGTGGTAAAGTCTCTGATGGTCTAAGACGGAGGTGGTAAAGTCTCTGGTGGTCTAGGGCAGAGATGGTAAAGTCTCTGATGGTCTAGGACGGAGGTGGTAAAGTCTCTGATGGTCTAGGACGGAGGTGGTAAGGTCTCTGGTGGTCTAGGGCAGAGATGGTAAAGTCTCTGATGGTCTAGGACGGAGGTGGTAAAGTCTCTGGTGGTCTAGGACGGAGGTGGTAAAGTCTCTGGTGGTTTAGGGCAGAGATGGTAAAGTCTCTGGTGGTCTAGGGCAGAGATGGTAAAGTCTCTGGTGGTCTAGGGCGGAGTTGGTAAAGTCTCTGATGGTCTAGGACGGAGGTGGTAAAGTCTCTGGTGGTCTAGGACGGAGGTGGTAAAGTCTCTGGTGGTCTAGGGCAGAGGTGGTAAAGTCTCTGGTGGTTTAGGACGGAGGTGCTAAAGTCTCTGGTGGTCTAGGGCGGAGGTGGTAAAGTCTCTGGTGGTCTAGGACGGAGGTGGTAAAGTCTCTGGTGGTCTAGGACGGAGGTGGTAAAGTCTCTGGTGGTCTAGGGCGGAGGTGGTAAAGTCTCTGGTGGTCTAGGACGGAGGTGGTAAAGTCTCTGGTGGTCTAGGGCGGAGGTGGTAAAGTCTCTGGTGGTCTAGGACGGAGGTGGTAAAGTCTCTGGTGGTCTAGGACGGAGGTGGTAAAGTCTCTGGTGGTCTAGGACGGAGGTGGTAAAGTCTCTGGTGGTCTAGGACGGAGGTGGTAAAGTCTCTGGTGGTTTAGGGCAGTGCAGATTTACATTCTCCCTTGTCAGATTACTCCTGGGGTCCAGTCCTTGGGAGGTCTCTCTTATTTTCTGATAAATTTTAGTTTATCCATATCTGATATTAGAAAGGTTGGGTGATAGCCAATAATAAAGCCATCATTACAACTTCCAAATGAGATGTTATTCAGCTTTCTAAGTTTCCTGAATGGTAAACCTGTTCAGCTATGTATTAAGAAGAGAAATCATTATTATTCAGCGACTTTCTCTCCTCCATGCCCGGCCGAGCCTCTGTTATACAACCAGCGTGATATTGTGCTTGGCGCAGACTACTGAGGTGTGTGCCAGTGTGTACTGCAGGGGGCGCCATCAGTGCTGCACATATACTGTTTGCCCCCCATGCTCCTCCCTGTCATTGTAGCATTGTAATATGAACCCATTACATTAGGGCACTCACAATGGGGGGGGGGGGGGAGATTTGCTCCTAAGAGCAGCACAAGGGCCTATATGTAGCATTTGCTGGACTAGGGGGTGAGGAGCTGTATTACAGTATATAGTATGACACTGGTGATAATGTCTGTACAGCGCTGAAGAATATGTAGGCGATATATATGTATAGGGAAATAAATTGTGTACTCAACGTGCACTGACACGTAAGAGAAAACTTGCTCATCTGTTTGTGACAACCCAAATCTTACCGGTTGTCGTTGCTCCACCCCCGAGGAGTTCGGTTAACTCCGCCCCTAAAGAATCCAGGAGTTGTATAATGTTTGAAAATGGCTGCTGACTGCAAATGTGCCTATGAATCTGAGAAAACTACAGATGACGTAATAGTGGAAAATCCTTTAAGCAGGTCTGGCCGGGGTTAGTGGAGAACCTAATATGGTGAGCGGGACCCCGGGACTTAACTCCTCCCACTGCTCCATTAACTTAAATGTCATCCTACCTGCACACAGCCCAATGTGATTTATATTAATCCAAAGACAGTCAGTGCCCCCTAGTGGCAGCTGGAGCTAAAGAGATGTAACTGTGTGTCCAAAAATAAAAAGGTACCTGTAAATAAACCTACATGCAGACGGATAGACATAGCAGACATGGTGGCACATGAGTATACACCCAGGTGTAGTGGCTGTGGCAGGTTTCTCTATATTTCACCTTTTTTCCTCATTTGAGATTGTCATATTCTGAGTTTTTCCACAAGCTGGATGATATCTCTGTACACCTGGTTACGGTATATCACTGTACAACCCTCCACGTGGTTTTGCAGCTTGCACAATAAATGTCGCCATTGTTTTCACTTACAGATTATCTGAACGTGTTAATAAACAGCCAGTGGAAATCCCGATATTGTTGTGTGAAGGACGGACAACTGCACTTCTACCAGGACAGGAACAAGAATAAAGCTGCCATACAGCCCGTGTCCTTAGTAGGCTGCGACATCGTCCCTCAACCCACCCAGGACCACCTGTATTCCTTCCGCATCGTGCATAATGGGGAGGAGCTTGCAACACTAGAGGTATTGTATTGTATCTATGCAGTAATCTCGGCTCTTGTACTGTATGTAGTAATCTTGGCTCTTGTACTGTATCTATGTAGTAATCTCGGCTCTTGTACTGTATGTAGTAATCTTGGCTCTTGTACTGTATCTATGTAGTAATCTCGGCTCTTGTACTGTATCTATGTAGTAATCTCGGTTCTTGTACTGTATGTAGTAATCTCGGCTCTTGTACTGTATATAGTAATCTCGGCTCTTGTACTGTATCTATGTAGTAATCTCGGCTCTTGTACTGTATCTATGTAGTAATCTCGGCTCTTGTACTGTATCTATGCAGTAATCTCGGCTCTTGTACTGTATCTATGTAGTAATCTCGGCTCTTGTACTGTATATATGTAGTAATCTCGGCTCTTGTACTGTATCTATGTAGTAATCTTGGTTCTTGTACTGTATGTAGTAATCTCGGCTCTTGTACTGTATCTATGTAGTAATCTCGGCTCTTGTACTGTATCTATGTAGTAATCTCGGCTCTTGTACTGTATCTATGTAGTAATCTTGGTTCTTGTACTGTATGTAGTAATCTCGGCTCTTGTACTGTATCTATGTAGTAATCTCGGTTCTTGTACTGTATGTAGTAATCTCGGCTCTTGTATTGTATCTATGTAGTAAGCTTGGCTCTTGTACTGTATATATGTAGTAATCTCAGCTCTTGTACTGTATCTATGTAGTAATCTCGGTTCTTGTACTGTATGTAGTAATCTCGGCTCTTGTACTGTATCTATGTAGTAATCTCGGCTCTTGTACTGTATCTATGTAGTAATCTCGGCTCTTGTACTGTATCTATGTAGTAATCTCGGCTCTTGTACTGTATCTATGTAGTAATCTCGGCTCTTGTACTGTATCTATGTAGTAATCTCGGTTCTTGTACTGTATGTAGTAATCTCGGCTCTTGTACTGTATGTAGTAATCTCGGTTCTTGTTCTGTATCTATGTAGTAATCTTGGCTCTTGTACTGTATCTATGTAGTAATCTCGGCTCTTGTACTATATCTATGTAGTAATCTCGGTTCTTGTACTGTATGTAGTAATCTCGGCTCTTGTACTGTATCTATGTAGTAATCTCGGTTCTTGTACTGTATCTATGTAGTAATCTCGGCTCTTGTACTATATCTATGTAGTAATCTCGGTTCTTGTACTGTATGTAGTAATCTCGGCTCTTGTACTGTATCTATGTAGTAATCTCGGCTCTTGTACTGTATCTATGTAGTAATCTCGGCTCTTTTACTGTATCTATGTAGTAATCTCAGTTCTTGTACTGTATCTATGTAGTAATCTCGGCTCTTGTACTGTATGTAGTAATCTCGGTTCTTGTTCTGTATCTATGTAGTAATCTCGGCTCTTGTACTGTATGTAGTAATCTCGGCTCTTGTACTATATCTATGTAGTAATCTCGGTTCTTGTACTGTATGTAGTAATCTCGGCTCTTGTACTGTATCTATGTAGTAATCTCGGTTCTTGTACTGTATCTATGTAGTAATCTCGGTTCTTGTACTGTATGTAGTAATCTCGGCTCTTGTACTGTATCTATGTAGTAATCTCGGCTCTTGTACTGTATCTATGTAGTAATCTCGGCTCTTTTACTGTATCTATGTAGTAATCTCGGTTCTTATACTGTATGTAGTGATCTCGGCTCTTGTACTGTATCTATGTAGTAATCTCGGCTCTTGTACTGTATCTATGTAGTAATCTCGGCTCTTGTACTGTATCTATGTAGTAATCTCGGCTCTTTTACTGTATCTATGTAGTAATCTTTGCTCTTGTACTGTATCTATGTAGTAATCTCGGTTCTTGTACTGTATGTAGTAATCTCGGCTCTTGTACTGTATCTATGTAGTAATCTCGGCTCTTGTACTGTATGTAGTAATCTCGGCTCTTGTACTGTATCTATGTAGTAATCTCGGTTCTTGTACTGTATGTAGTAATCTCGGCTCTTGTACTGTATCTATGTAGTAATCTCGGCTCTTGTACTGTATCTATGTAGTAATCTCGGCTCTTGTACTGTATCTATGTAGTAATCTCGGCTCTTGTACTGTATCTGTGTAGTAATCTCGGTTCTTGTACTGTATGTAGTAATCTCGGCTCTTGTACTGTATCTATGTAGTAATCTCGGCTCTTGCACTGTATCTATGTAGTAATCTCTGTTCTTGTACTGTATCTATGTAGTAATCTCGGCTCTTGTACTGTATCTATGTAGTAATCTTGGCTCTTGTACTGTATCTATGTAGTAATCTCGGCTCTTGTACTGTATCTATGTAGTAATCTCGGCTCTTGTACTGTATCTATGTAGTAATCTCGGCTCTTGTACTGTATCTATGTAGTAATCTCGGTTCTTGTACTGTATCTATGTAGTAATCTCGGCTCTTGTACTGTATATATGTAGTAATCTCGGCTCTTGTACTGTATCTATGTAGTAATCTCGGTTCTTGTACTGTATGTAGTAATCTCGGCTCTTGTACTGTATCTATATAGTAATCTCGGCTCTTGTACTGTATCTATGTAGTAATCTCGGTTCTTGTACTGTATCTATGTAGTAATCTCGGCTCTTGTACTGTATATATGTAGTAATCTCGGCTCTTGTACTGTATCTATGTAGTAATCTCGGTTCTTGTACTGTATGTAGTAATCTCGGCTCTTGTACTGTATCTATGTAGTAATCTCGGCTCTTGTACTGTATCTATGTAGTAATCTCGGCACTTGTACTGTATCTATGTAGTAATCTCGGTTCTTGTACTGTATATATGTAGTAATCTCGGTTCTTGTACTGTATTGTACTGTTGGTTTTATAGCTGTATCTATGCAGATTGGAAGTGATATCCATCACATGATGGAGCCCATGAGCAGACCCTCGTGCTTCATCCACACACTCCTTTGCCTTATAATGAGGTCTATCAGGGTTACATCATGGTGCCAGTGTCTTTGATGGGGTGAATAGTGCTACATGCTGTGCTGTACTTCCCAATAAATGACATAACATCTGAACGCTGCCTTATTTGTTGACTTTTCACTGGTTGTTTCCTTGGGGTGCTCAGCTTTTTCACTAGGAGGTAGAGTTTGGGAGACCCTGGACTAGACATTTTCTTGTAGTTTGTTTCTCTCCTACATACTGACTGTCTTCTATTCTCCTGAACATTGCTGTCCTCTGGTGGGGATGATGTGTATATACATTGATGACCTCGGCGCCTTTCACACAACTTCTACACTTAAGTCAACATTTTGTGTAGATTTTCTCTGCTCTGGATATTTTCTATTGGTCTTTAGATCTTTCCTCCCCTGAAGTTGTTATTTTAGATTTGGTCGCTCATCTAATCTCCGGATACTTGGAGTTGGATTTTGTTGTATCTGTGTCTAGTTCTGCTCAGACTGACTGTTCTCGACCATCTGGTGACACTTTAAATTCCTTCCTTTGGTTTCGCTGCCATGACGTTCTGTGTTTATATCATAGGCGAAGTCCTCGGAGGACATGGGCCACTGGCTGGGGCTTCTCTTGTCTGAATCTGGCTCAAAAACGGATCCAGAGGAATTCAGCTATGACTATGTGGACGCTGAGCGCGTTTCCTGCATCGTGAGCGCAGCCAAGAACTCCTTCTTGTGAGTGTATATAATGTAGCAGGATATGTGGGAACTATATGGCAGTAATATGTGTGAACTATAGAGCAGTGATATGTGCAAAATACTTGGCAGCGCTGCCATATAGTTGACACACAGAACTGCCATTTAGTTCAAACATATCACTGCCATATAGTCAGTGTCGGACTGGGATGTCTACGGCCCACCAGTGGAATTGTTTCTAGGGGCCCACCACCAGGACCCCTGCAGATCAGCGGTACTGAGACAGGGCAGCTAAAGGTAATAACATGTCAGGAGCTGAGAAGACATCAGAGCTGCAGGACCGGACCGTGCTGGGAGGACAGCGGAGCACCTGTACCTGAGTATGTTTTTTTTTGTTTTTTTTAAGGGGGGTTCTCCTCCCCCGGACTAATTATGAAAAAGAAGAAAATGATACTGGACAACCTCTTTAAAGTGTGGTGTATTAGGGGATATATTAAAGGGGTTGTCCAGGCATAATTTTTTATGATTTATCCTCAGGATAGGCCATAAATACCTGATCGGTAGGGCGCCGACCCCAGACCGATCAGCTGTTCGGAGCCACTTCTGGCGCCCATCCTGTACACAATACAGGGCTAGAAGCAGAAAGCTCTGTCCACTGTATAGCAGCCCGGCGCCTTCACTGCAGCTCAGCTCCTACTGACTTCAAAAGGTGCTGATATGCAGTGAAGGTGCCCGGCTAATATACAGTGGACAGTTAGCTGTTTTCTCCTGTTTGCATTGTCTCATTTCTTTGCAGTTTGATGCAGAGGAAATACTCAGAGCCGAACACGTACATTGACAACCCACAGGATGGGAGGAGTCAGCAGGATGACCTGTACGATGATGTCGATGTGTCAGATACAGTGGTGAGTAATGACAGGGGCTGAGTTACTGGACATCACCAGGAATCATGTGCGCCCCCTAGTGCTCTATAACCAGCAGTACTTCTCAGGCTGCAGCTGACCTTGGACAAGTAGCTGTGTGTACAGAGGCCGCGCCTGACTGTGCTGCTGATGTAAAGCAGATTGTGCTCTATAATAACTGGTCTATAGGGGGCAGAACATAGTATAAGACCTTCACCCTCCACAGTCAAGGATCTCCTCAGTCAGTCCTCCAATCTTATATAAAGTAGATGGAAACAAAGTCATAAAATAAGTAACCCACAAGTCCCGTCCTCTTTCCTCATTAATCCTCCATGGCCGTTGTGATCCTGGTGATCGGCTACTCTGCTTTCTGCTGCCACCAGATCTGACATTCACTTATTAAATTGTAGAATTTTTTTTTTTATTCAAAATTTATACAAGTTTCTAATATCATTTACCCAGACACCCTTCCTCCCTCAGATTGAGGAGTTGGCTTACTAGGTAAGTGCGCTGCTTGTGGCAGGAGGACTCTTCAGGTTGCAGGTTCGATCCCTGGTGCAGGTAGTAGTGCTGTGCTTGCTGATGTTTAGAATATTCTGCCCTATAATATTTTCTAAGACCCCCACCTTGATCCAAAGGGTTCATGGATCTTGCTGAGCCCTCCAGGCTTATATAAAGTAGGCTGAAACTAAATAATAAAATGAGTCCTCTGTGGGGTTGATCTCAGTGATCGGCATCTCCACCCTCCGCTGTCACCTTCTTCTTGTAGCCCCGAGGTCAGACACGCACTGGTCACATTGTAGAGGTTCCTCTTGGGTCAGAGATTACACAGGGTTTATAACATCTTATCCCAGGAAACTTATGGGCTTGTTGGATTGAGGAGTGAGTTGGCTCACTAGGTAAATTGTCTGGTTGTATCTGAAGGACTTCTCAGGTTGTAGGTTCAATTCCTGGGGCAGGTAGCAGAGCGGTGTATGGACTGCTTTATAGAAGATTCTCCTCTATAGCACTTTCTTAGACTCTCTTTTCCTTTCAAGACTCCGCACCCCCTGATCCTCAGCGATATTCTTGCTGGGTCCTCCATAACCCCATCCTCTTCTCTCATTAATCCTCCACCGCCATCTTCTTACTTTACTTACTTATTTTTGTATCCACCAGGTCAGACATTGTAGATATTCTTCTTGGGTCAGAGGTTACACAGGGTTTATGATGTCTTAGCCCCAGAAACTTCTGTCAATGTTGTAATGAGGAGTTGGCTCACTGGATAAGTGCTCTGGTTGGATGAGCTGGAGAACTCCTCAGGCTGTAGGTTCAATCCCTGGTGTTGGCTCCTGATGACCATGGACAAGTCCCTGCATGTTCATACTGTGTGCAGAGGGGGCTGTGGACTGGTGTGTGTTATGACTGAATGTTGGGATTTGTTGACCTTCTTGAGGTGGCACTTGCCAGAATCTGTTAAGTGCCACAAAATTTCTCAGTTTGGGCTGCAAGACCCACTTGTATGTCCACTCATCTGGCCTCTGGTCTGCCATCTCTAGTTCTTCATTCTTATGGTTTATCCTCAACCTCTGGGGATCGAACTGGTGTCTTGCTTGGGCTGTGTCTGCTGCAGCCTCTGAGGTGTTGCTGCCTCTGCCCCCTGCACTGCTGCAGGACATGATGTATTACCCGTCTACCAGTAATATAAAGCTAATAAGCCGAGTCTCCGGTCTACTCACCATCTCCAGGATCAAATAATAATGGCACTTAGTCAGGAGGGAGGGGCTATAAAACAAATCTGCATTCAGTCACCCTGCGCTAGGCCGGCTGTATGAGAGCTGCATCAATGTGATACAAGCAGAGCTGACAGCCGGCTCAGTACAGGACAGTGTGAATACAGATTTATCTTATAGCCCCTCCCTCATGTCAGATTTCACCATGGACAACTCCTTTAAGGCTCATTCATAGAGCACAACTACAACTAGGACTAAGAAACATGGTGGGGGAGGGGGGGGCAATAATCTAATAATTCCTTGGTGCGAGAAGGGCCTGAAAATACTACAAGAAACAAACATCTATATCACTGTCATGTAAGCTATTGTCCTCATCTGTTATCAGCCATGCGAGGAGAGGCCGACTGTATGTCCACTGATCTCATCCACCTTCTTCTTCTTGTGATGACATTTATCTTCTGATAACAGGGAGAAATAGATTGTATTCACCCAGACATAGTACGTATTCCTGGTTTCCTACATTTATCACAGATCAGACTTTCCTTCCGGATTATTAGATATTCACTATATGGGTCACCCAAAACCTCGTCACCTCCTTTATCAGTAATAGATCAGACATCGACTCCTCAGTGGACAACAAACACCAGCAAGTCATTAATCTTATAACTATAATAACTTTTTTCCTCAATCCCCAACCGGCTGCTCTGGGGATTGAACCAGCGTCCATGTGTAGCTGCTCTATCACCTGCCCCAGAGCCTTTACCTTCTGCTCCACCTCAGGATATGAAGCTGTACGCTGTTATCTTTATTATAACATCCAACTGACCAGATCAGCTAAGTAATACACCATGTCACTGTAGGTTGTATATACCGTATACTGTATTCACAGTCGGCCTCTCCCCTCCTGACATGGCCGATAACAGATAGTAATAGATTGTATTCCCCTGTCCTACAGTCGGCCTCTCCCCTCCTGACGTGGCTGATAACAGATAGTAATAGATTGTATTCCCCTGTCCTACAGTCGGCCTCTCCCCTCCTGACATGGCTGATAACAGATAGTAATAGATTGTATTCCCCTGTCCTACAGTCGGCCTCTCCTCTCCTGACACGGCTGATAACAGATAGTAATAGATTGTATTCCCCTGTCCTACAGTCGGCCTCTCCCCTCCTGACGTGGCTGATAACAGATAGTAATAGATTGTATTCCCCTGTCCTACAGTCGGCCTCTCCTCTCCTGACGTGGCTGATAACAGATAGTAATAGATTGTATTCCCCTGTCCTACAGTCGGCCTCTCCCCTCCTGACATGACTGATAACAGATAGTAATAGATTGTATTCCCCTGCCCTACAGTCGGCCTCTCCTCTCCTGACATGGCTGATAACAGATAGTAATAGATTGTATTCCCCTGTCCTACAGTCGGCCTCTCCCCTCCTGACATGGCTGATAACAGGTAGTAATAGATTGTATTCCCCTGTCCTACAGTCGGCCTCTCCTCTCCTGACACGGCTGATAACAGATAGTAATAGATTGTATTCCCCTGTCCTACAGTCGGCCTCTCCTCTCCTGACACGGCTGATAACAGATAGTAATAGATTGTATTCCCCTGTCCTACAGTCGGCCTCTCCTCTCCTGACATGGCTGATAACAGATAGTAATAGATTGTATTCCCCTGTCCTACAGTCGGCCTCTCCCCTCCTGACGTGGCTGATAACAGATAGTAATAGATTGTATTCCCCTGTCCTACAGTCGGCCTCTCCTCTCCTGACGTGGCTGATAACAGATAGTAATAGATTGTATTCCCCTGTCCTACAGTCGGCCTCTCCTCTCCTGACGTGGCTGATAACAGATAGTAATAGATTGTATTCCCCTGTCCTACAGTCGGCCTCTCCCTCCTGACATGGCTGATAACAGATAGTAATAGATTGTATTCCCCTGTCCTACAGTCGGCCTCTCCCTCCTGACATGGCTGATAACAGATAGTAATAGATTGTATTCCCCTGTCCTACAGTCGGCCTCTCCTCTCCTGACGTGGCTGATAACAGATAGTAATAGATTGTATTCCCCTGTCCTACAGTCGGCCTCTCCCCTCCTGACGTGGCTGATAACAGATAGTAATAGATTGTAGTCTCCTGTCCTACAGTCGGCCTCTCCCCTCCTGACATGGCTGATAACAGATAGTAATAGATTGTATTCCCCTGTGCTACAGTCGGCCTCTCCCCTCCTGACATGGCTGATAACAGATAGTAATAGATTGTATTCCCCTGTCCTACAGTCGGCCTCTCCCCTCCTGACACGGCTGATAACAGATAGTAATAGATTGTATTCCCCATCCTACAGTCGGCCTCTCCCCTCCTGACATGGCTGATAACAGATAGTAATAGATTGTAGTCACCTGTCCTACAGTCGGCCTCTCCCCTCCTGACATGGCTGATAACAGATAGTAATAGATTGTATTCCCCTGTCCTACAGCGGCCCCCCCCTCCTGCAGGCGTCGGGGTCCCCGCCGGGGCCTCCTCCCCTCCTGACATGGCTGATAACAGATAGTAATAGATTGTATTCCCCTGTCCTACAGTCGGCCTCTCCCCTCCTGACGTGGCTGATAACAGATAGTAATAGATTGTATTCCCCTGTCCTACAGTCGGCCTCTCCTGACATGGCTGATAACAGATAGTAATAGATTGTATTCACCTGTCCTACAGTCGGCCTCTCCTCTCCTGACGTGGCTGATAACAGATAGTAATAGATTGTATTCCCCTGTCCTACAGTCGGCCTCTCCTCTCCTGACGTGGCTGATAACAGATAGTAATAGATTGTATTCCCCTGTCCTACAGTCGGCCTCTCCCCCTCCTGACATGGCTGATAACAGATAGTAATAGATTGTATTCCCTGTCCTACAGTCGGCCTCTCCTCTCCTGACATGGCTGTACAGGTTGTTGTATTCCCCTGGCCTACCCCCTCCCCTCCCTCCTGACATGGCTGATAACAGATAGTAATAGATTGTATTCCCCTGTCCTACAGTCGGCCTCTCCCCTCCTGACGTGGCTGATAACAGATAGTAATAGATTGTATTCCCCTGTCCTACAGTCGGCCTCTCCCCTCCTGACATGGCTGATAACAGATAGTAATAGATTGTATTCCCCTGTCCTACAGTCGGCCTCTCCTCTCCTGACATGGCTGATAACAGATAGTAATAGATTGTATTCCCCTGTCCTACAGTCGGCCTCTCCCCTCCTGACGTGGCTGATAACAGATAGTAATAGATTGTATTCGCCTGTTAGTTCCTGTTGTCGCTTTTTTGCTACATTTCCTTCCTTCTAGGATTATTATTTACATGTATCCCTCCCAGGGGCAGTCACCCAGCTTTTCCAGGCCCAGTTATACCTCCCCGCTCCGTGTACTGTGTGATATTTAGCAGCTGTCTTTGCCGTGCCCACAGGAAGAAGATCCCAAACCTAAGATGGCACCTGCAGAGGAGAACACTTACCTGGACCTATTACCGGCGACATCCTTTGTGCACGGAACAGGCAAGAAAATCCTGCAGAAGACGCCGACCCCCTCGCCAACCCCTGAGCGGGCCAACAAAAACGAGAAGGAACCGGGGCCAGCGCCAAGCAGAGAACCAGAAGTGGCGAGTCCTGCACCAGAGGTGAGACTCATTGTAGTCCTGGAGCTTCGCCGACTACCAGGTACAGTGGAGCGCTGACAACCAGCAGGACCAGGACAGGCCAAGGTCTGCCAGATGCGCCTGCTGCAGTCTATGGGCAGCGCTCTCCAGCCCTGACAGCCGCCACCTGCACCCCTTGACTTCACACAGCCTCCTAAGGGTTACATTTGTCATAGGATTGTATCACCAAACAGATCTTAGTGGGGAGGGGCTTGTGCAAATCCAGCCCTAAAATGGGCGTTGCCAGGTGAAGCCTAAGACGTCCCTAGAAGGGGCACTTACTGACTGTAATGGTGGGGAGATGAGACACCTGCTAGTGATCTGCAGACACACGGCAGCGGGGGAGCAGGATCTGTCCCGCTATACATGGCGGTCACCTTGCAGTTCTTTGGTTTGGCCTCTCCTTTAATCTTCACATTTTATTACACAGGAGCTCGATCACCGTCCAGCAGAGGCGCCCCCAGATCTGCAGGTGAAAAGCGGCGCCGTGTCCAGCCCGCTGCTGGGGAAATGCAAGATGGAGAAAACCAAACAGTCCAGTCCAGGTGAGCGGTGCGATAGCTACATATGGCAGACAGACACAGAAGGTGGCGCCACTGAGACGAGTGCTTGGGACCACCATGAGATCTAGGAGAAGGTCATAGACTTTATCTAACGATGATGCTTCATGTACTGTAGTCTGAACAGCGGCCCTTTAAGATCATAGTGTGAACAAGGCCGCAGAGACGAGGGTGATTTATTTCCGGTTCCCTTTCATTCAGCCATTGAAACCAAACTGGGGAAAAACCGCACCGAGGCCGAGGCCCGAAAATTCACAGAGGTGAAGGAGAAGCTGGAGAGAGAGAGGGAGGAGATCCGTGAGCAGCTGGCGCAACTCCGAAAGGAAAGACGGGAGCTGAAAGAAAGTATCGCCACCTGTACAGGTACTGCGCCTGCCATGAGAGCACCCCCAGGGGGTGCTAATGATATAGTGGCACATACCCCTGTATACCTGCAATCATGCGGTGGTACACACCTCTATCCCTGTGATCATATGGCGGTATATGTGCCTGCATACCCGTACACACCCTGTGACCACATGGCGGTATATGTGCCTGCATACCCGTACACACCCTGTGACCACATGGCGGTATATGTGCCTGTATACCCGTACACACCCTGTGATCACATGGCGGTATATGTGCCTGTATACCCGTACACACCCTGTGATCACATGGCGGTATATGTGCCTGTATACCCGTACACACCCTGTGATCACATGGCGGTATATGTGCCTGCATACCCGTACACACCCTGTGATCACATGGCGGTATATGTGCCTGCATACCCGTACACACCCTGTGATCACATGGCGGTATATGTGCCTGCATACCCGTACACACCCTGTGATCACATGGCGGTATATGTGCCTGCATACCCGTACACACCCTGTGATCACATGGCGGTATATGTGCCTGCATACCCGTACACACCCTGTGACCACATGGCGGTATATGTGCCTGCATACCCGTACACACCCTGTGACCACATGGCGGTATATGTGCCTGCATACCCGTACACACCCTGTGATCACATGGCGGTATATGTGCCTGCATACCCGTACACACCCTGTGATCACATGGCGGTATATGTGCCTGCATACCCGTACACACCCTGTGATCACATGGCGGTATATGTGCCTGCATACCCGTACACACCCTGTGATCACATGGCGGTATATGTGCCTGCATACCCGTACACACCCTGTGATCACATGGCGGTATATGTGCCTGCATACCCGTACACACCCTGTGATCACATGGCGGTATATGTGCCTGCATACCCGTACACACCCTGTGATCACATGGCGGTATATGTGCCTGCATACCCGTACACACCCTGTGATCACATGGCGGTATATGTGCCTGCATACCCGTACACACCCTGTGACCACATGGCGGTATATGTGCCTGCATACCCGTACACACCCTGTGACCACATGGCGGTATATGTGCCTACATACCCGTACACACCCTGTGATCACATGGCGGTATATGTGCCTGTATACCCGTACACACCCTGTGACCACATGGCGGTATATGTGCCTGCATACCCGTACACACCCTGTGACCACATGGCGGTATATGTGCCTGCATACCCGTACACACCCTGTGATCACATGGCGGTATATGTGCCTGCATACCCGTACACACCCTGTGATCACATGGCGGTATATGTGCCTGCATACCCGTACACACCCTGTGATCACATGGCGGTATATGTGCCTGCATACCCGTACACACCCTGTGATCACATGGCGGTATATGTGCCTGCATACCCGTACACACCCTGTGATCACATGGCGGTATATGTGCCTGCATACCCGTACACACCCTGTGATCACATGGCGGTATATGTGCCTGCATACCCGTACACACCCTGTGATCACATGGCGGTATATGTGCCTGTATACCCGTACACACCCTGTGATCACATGGCGGTATATGTGCCTGCATACCCGTACACACCCTGTGATCACATGGCGGTATATGTGCCTGCATACCCGTACACACCCTGTGATCACATGGCGGTATATGTGCCTGCATACCCGTACACACCCTGTGATCACATGGCGGTATATGTGCCTGCATACCCGTACACACCCTGTGATCACATGGCGGTATATGTGCCTGCATACCCGTACACACCCTGTGATCACATGGCGGTATATGTGCCTGTATACCCGTACACACCCTGTGATCACATGGCGGTATATGTGCCTGTATACCCGTACACACCCTGTGATCACATGGCGGTATATGTGCCTGCATACCCGTACACACCCTGTGATCACATGGCGGTATATGTGCCTGCATACCCGTACACACCCTGTGATCACATGGCGGTATATGTGCCTGCATACCCGTACACACCCTGTGACCACATGGCGGTATATGTGCCTGTATACCCGTACACACCCTGTGATCACATGGCGGTATATGTGCCTGCATACCCGTACACACCCTGTGATCACATGGCGGTATATGTGCCTGCATACCCGTACACACCCTGTGATCACATGGCGGTATATGTGCCTGCATACCCGTACACACCCTGTGATCACATGGCGGTATATGTGCCTGCATACCCGTACACACCCTGTGATCACATGGCGGTATATGTGCCTGCATACCCGTACACACCCTGTGACCACATGGCGGTATATGTGCCTGTATACCCGTACACACCCTGTGATCACATGGCGGTATATGTGCCTGCATACCCGTACACACCCTGTGATCACATGGCGGTATATGTGCCTGCATACCCGTACACACCCTGTGATCACATGGCGGTATATGTGCCTGCATACCCGTACACACCCTGTGATCACATGGCGGTATATGTGCCTGCATACCCGTACACACCCTGTGATCACATGGCGGTATATGTGCCTGCATACCCGTACACACCCTGTGACCACATGGCGGTATATGTGCCTGTATACCCGTACACACCCTGTGATCACATGGCGGTATATGTGCCTGCATACCCGTACACACCCTGTGATCACATGGCGGTATATGTGCCTGCATACCCGTACACACCCTGTGACCACATGGCGGTATATGTGCCTGTATACCCGTACACACCCTGTATACCTGTGATCATACAGCAGGCTCACAGCGGATTGTCTAGATCAGGTATAAATGTAACAGATCCTCAGCAGTGAGAGATCTTAGGTCAGGACTGGTCCCGTATAGCGGTATATGTGCACGTATAGTGGATGAAATGCATGTGGATGTGTCTGGATCTTCTCCTGGTGTTCAGCAGGTTTCTCGCAATGGCAGATAACAGAGGACAATTGCTTGCACCTGACTACACATAGTAGAGATATATTGGTCCCCACTACAGCAGTTGTCAGTCACAATCTCACTATTGTCAGATAAGAATCTTCTTCCCAGCCTGGAGGAAAAGCTGAAGAGTAAAGAAGAGGAATGTAAAGTGCGGGAGAAGCAGCGAGTGGAGCTGGAGCTGCAGATTGTGGATGTGAAGGAGAACCTGAGGAAGGCTGAACAGGGGCCCGTCACCCTGGGGACAGCGGTGGAGCCCGCACACCTGGACAGCCCCTCTTCTGTACGTATACAGAGCCTGGTCACATAATATAAGACATGACTCAGATATAACCCCCATCACCTATAGCTGACATTACTGACATAACCCCCATCACCTATAGCTGACATTACTGACATAACCCCCATCACCTATAGCTGACATTACTGACATAACCCCCATCAAATATATCAGACATTACTAATATAACCCCCATCACCTATAGCTGACATTACTGACATAACCCCCATCACCTATAGCTGACATTACTGACATAACCCCCATCACCTATAGCTGACATTACTGATATAACGCCCATCAAATATATCAGACATTACTAATATAACCCCCATCACCTATAGCTGACATTACTGATATAACGCCCATCAAATATATCAGACATTACTAATATAACGCCCATCACCTATAGCTGACATTACTGACATAACCCCCATCACCTATAGCTGACATTACTGACATAACCCCCATCACCTATAGCTGACATTACTGATATAACCCCCATCACCTATAGCTGACATTACTGACATAACCCCCATCACCTATAGCTGACATTACTGATATAACGCCCATCAAATATATCAGACATTACTAATATAACGCCCATCAAATATATCAGACATTACTAATATAACCCCCATCAGCTATAGCTGACATTACTGACATAACCCCCATCACCTATAGCTGACATTACTGACATAACCCCCATCACCTATAGCTGACATTACTGACATAACCCCCATCAAATATATCAGACATTACTAATATAACCCCCATCACCTATAGCTGACATTACTGACATAACCCCCATCACCTATAGCTGACATTACTGACATAACCCCCATCACCTATAGCTGACATTACTGATATAACCCCCATCACCTATAGCTGACATTACTAATATAACGCCCATCAAATATATCAGACATTACTAATATAACGCCCATCACCTATAGCTGACATTACTAATATAACCCCTATCACCTATAGCTGACATTACTAATATAACCCCCATCACCTATAGCTGACATTACTGATATAACCCCCATCACCTATAGCTGACATTACTAATATAACCCCCATCACCTATAGCTGACATTACTGACATAACCCCCATCACCTATAGCTGACATTACTGATATAACCCCCATCAAATATATCAGACATTACTAATATAACTCCCATCACCTATGGCTGACATTACTGACATAACCCCATCACCTATAGCTGACATTACTAATATAACCCCCATCACCTATAGCTGACATTACTGACATAACCCCCATCGCCTATAGCTGACATTACTAATATAACGCCCATCAAATATATCAGACATTACTAATATAACCCCCATCACCTATAGCTGACATTACTGACATAACCCCCATCACCTATAGCTGACATTACTAATATAACCCCCATCACCTATAGCTGACATTACTGACATAACCCCCATCACCTATAGCTGACATTACTGATATAACCCCCATCAAATATATCAGACATTACTATAACGCCCATCAAATATATCAGACATTACTGACATAACCCCCATCAAATATATCAGACATTACTAATATGACCCCCATCACCTATAGCTGACATTACTAATATGACCCCCATCACCTATAGCTGACATTACTAATATAACCCCCATCACCTATAGCTGACATTACTGATATAACCCCCATCAAATATATCAGACATTACTGATATAACGCCCATCAAATATATCAGACATTACTAATATAACGCCCATCAAATATATCAGACATTACTAATATAACCCCCATCAAATATATCAGACATTACTAATATAACCCCCATCAAATATATCAGACATTACTAATATAACCCTCATCAAATATATCAGACATTACTAATATAACCCCCATCACCTATAGCTGACATTACTGACATAACCCCCATCACCTATAGCTGACATTACTAATATAACCCCCATCACCTATAGCTGACATTACTGACATAACCCCATCACCTATAGCTGACATTACTGACATAACCCCCATCGCCTATAGCTGACATTACTAATATAACGCCCATCAAATATATCAGACATTACTAATATAACCCCCATCACCTATAGCTGACATTACTGATATAACCCCCATCAAATATATCAGACATTACTAATATAACCCCCATCAAATATATCAGACATTACTAATATAACCCCCATCAAATATATCAGACATTACTAATATGACCCCCATCACCTATAGCTGACATTACTGACATAACCCCCATCACCTATAGCTGACATTACTAATATAACCCCCATCACCTATAGCTGACATTACTGATATAACCCCCATCAAATATATCAGACATTACTAATATAACCCCCATCAAATATATCAGACATTACTAATATAACGCCCATCATTACAGTTACCGCTATTATATAAAACTCCCATCACGAGTCATATTCCCATCTTCTTATCCAGGTTAAGAGTCACAGCCCGATCCACATACCAGACTCGTCACCCGTGAACGCCGCCATAGCGCTGAAGAGCCGGCCCCTGTCCATCATGACCACTGGGAAAGGCACCGTCCTGCAGAAAGCCAAGGTAACCGCTGAGAAGGACCGCAGTCAGTATCCGCTCCCGCCTGAGACAACCACAGCTGTCTATCACATGGGGTCAACACTACCAGTCCACACGTGGTTAATGGATCCTACAGTGGATTCTGTTGCCCCTGTTCACACTAGGGGATTGTATGATCAACAGTTTCCATCATTTATAGAATAATGGCTGACAATACAATTCCCTAATACACAAAGCAAGGCTTAGACCATGTCCACATCTGCATCTGAGTTTGTCTGAAATAGCAGATGAATCCCTGAAGGCCCCCATGATAGTCAGTGTGGCCCCTCAGGACCCGTCTATATTGAACATGCCGATACCTGCTGGGAGAGCCAACAATCTAAGCTATGTCAGAAGGGGGCGACCTGGGAAAATGACAACATTCATGAGAGCAGTGTCAGAGGCCGGATTAGTCTTTACTCAGCTTTCCCAGGAACAGATAAATTGTAGAAATAATAAATTCTTCCATTTCTTTTTTTTAGGAGTGGGAGAAGAAAGGTGCGAGCTAGAGCGCCCGCCAGACCTACGTAACGGACTGAGCGGCCTGAGTCTGGATTAGGTTTTATTTATCAGATGTCAGGACTTTACCCCCTGCAGGACTGAGGGCCCGGAGCCCGACCACTATGGGGCCACTACTTCTTGTGTTGTACATGACAATACCCCAGATGACCACTAGGTGGCAGTAACACCATAGGACATTATAGAAGCCTCAAACTATTTGGAGCTCTCTCCATACTGGGCCAAATGTCCACAGGAGCCAGGGGAGGGGGCGCAATATGGTGGAACATTTCACGAAAGTCGCCATCGCTGTGGACAGTGATTAATATATTATCAGTCATTAACTCACTCTCTGCTGTAACAAACAGAACTGTGAAGTCTGAGATAAGGGCAGTGAGTGAAGCCCGGGGCGCGGACATGGCGGCCGGCAGTGGCAACTCCAGGGAGCAAACATGGCGGCCAGCAGTGGCGACGCTCAACATTCACATCAAATAACGGGAGGGAACCTCCATGAAGACGACAATCCCATTACACATAAGGTCGCCACCGTATATGATAAGATGTGACAATAAGAGAGAAGGCGCCCCAACCCGTCCCCCCACAATATACTCAGACTTATGGTGGCGGCGAGTGAGCGAGCCCCGAGACCTGTAAGAATTCGCCGCTTCTGGTGCTTAAAGTATTTTATAATGAAGAGAATTAAACATAAACCTGAAATGTGATCACATCATCATTTCTATGTGATGTCACCACCGGGGGGCGCAATGTCACCAGGCACTCAATAGCAGGGACATTATCCACATCCTATTATGTCTTATACTGTACTCCAGTCACATCCAGAGCTGCAGCCACAATACTGAGGAATAGCATTATTATCAGATGATAGTTACAGCTGGAGCGGAGCACGACCGCCACAGCGAGGAGCAGAATTATACAGCAGCTCTGGGGGTGAATAGAGAAAACAGGAAGTTCTCACAATCGATACAAAAACAGAAACAAAGCAAAAAATGTTATTTGTAAATTTCTATTTCTGTTACATAAATATGATAGTGGAGGCCTAGGGGGCGCTGCAGGAGGACGGAGGCTGCATGTGGTCTCTGTGAGGATACAGACCATGGATTCCCATCATCCTCTGCTCACTGATGATGACATGACCCAGTCACAGACACGTCACATCAAACAAGCCGTTTTTTTGGCGCTTTCACTTTTCTGCCTCCATCTGATGTCTCGCTGCTTTATGAGATCCAGTGACTACGTCCTCAGCTCTCCACCCAGCATGTTACAGGTTAACATCATATAACACTGAGGAGCCGAAAACATTCAGCGCTCTACAATCTGATCCTTAGCAAACCTTTTCTTATACTCCAGTCACCTCCAGAGCTGAAGCCACAATAGTGAAGTGACATCAAAAGCTGCATTAACAATTCTTACCTTCCATTACTGTATGTCTTCTCTAGAAAAAACCCTCACATACAAAGCTGCCATTATTCTTCTTCTATTACTGTATGTCTTCTCTAGTCACATACAAAGCTGCCATTATTCTTCTTCTATTACTGTATGTCTTCTCTAATCACATACAAAGCTGCCATTATTCTTCTTCTATTACTGTATGTCTTCTCTAGTCACATACAAAGCTGCCATTATTCTTCTTCTATTACTGTATATCTTCTCTAGTCACATACAAAGCTGCCATTATTCTTCTTCTATTACTGTATATCTTCTCTAGTCACATACAAAGCTGCCAACTCTCTATTACGTATGTCTTGTCACATACAAACTGCCATTATGCTCTTCTTACTGTATGTCTTCTCAGTCACATACAAAGCTGCCATTACTTCTACTATACGTATGTCCTCTAGTCACATACAAAGCTGCCAACTCTTCATTACTGTATGTCATCTCAACACAAAGCTGCGGTATCTCCTTACGTATGTCTTCTCTAGTCACAAACAAAGCCGCCATTATTCCCTATTACTGTATATCTCTCTAGTCACATACAAAGCGCCATTACTAGTCTTGTATTACATATGCTTTCTCTAATCGCATACGAAGCTGCCTTCACAATTGTCCAGTTAATGCCTCTACATCTCCACAGCGGGGGGGGGGGGGGGGGGTTTTAGGGCCCCCAAGCAGAATTCTGAATGCAGCTCTGGAGGTGAGACAGGTAAAGCAGTGGTTATACTGAGATTATCTCCGTCCTCTGCACATACAGTCAGTAAACCATTGGCGGCCATGTTGGTTGTCACCAGTGATTTATCGGAGAAGTAATGTCACAGGTGACAACCAATATGGCCGCCCTGCTGGGTCAGAATCGGCCCTCATGATGTGCTCTGTGCCGGATGGGTGGCCGCCCTCTAGTGCTCACTTGTCAGCATTACAGCGGCTGGCAGTGTTCTGTGCAGTCAGTGCCAGGCAGCTGCAGGTGGAGGAGTAAAGCCGCCTGAGCTCCGCAGGTAGTCACTGATTGTAGGTTCCCCCCGTGCGCTGAGGTTACGGCGTCCGCTGGGTAGATTTTCTGCTCGATGGCGCCCCTCGCTGTTTGGTAGACGAGTGTCGCTGCCAACGGGTTCTACTTTGTAATCCCAGTGGCCAGTGGGCGTCTCCTCTGAGGATTCCTGCACACGACAACCCCAAAAAATATCCTTAGTGTTGTCACCCCCCTCTGAGAACAGAGAACACCCGGGAAAGATGGGTTATCAGGGCCCGTGGGATTACAGCTGATAACTGGGACAACAGCACGTAGGAGGGTGAGTGGCATGTAGGATGGTGGAGGTGGGTCGAGGATACTTACGTGTCTCGCAGTGCGGGCCGTCCCACCCATCGCACTCACAGCGGTAACTGCCCTGCCCCAGGACACAGCGCCCCCCGTTCATGCACGGATTCGGCAAACACAGATTCACCTTGTTCTTCGCCTCTGAAGATACAAATAGAGCGGAGAGAAAGGTCGTCAGCAGTGACAGCGCAGTGTGAACAGACCCCTAAATATGCAGAGGTTATAACGTGCTCAGACTGTATCACACACAACAGGATTAGATACACAGCTCAGCAGCACGTGGTCTCAGTAGTATTTCCATGATGGGGGTTGTAGTAGTCTGTCACATGTAGAAGAGCCGAATTGTTGAATCTAACAACACTGGTCCGGTTATTTCGGGAAGGCTCAGGGGGGGGGGGGGGGCCCCAGGAAACACCATGACATGATTACACGTGTGACCCCTGCGGGCAGGCGGAGGGGGGGGGGGGATCTGGTTTACTTAGGACGTTCTTAGCTGCAGCCGTCAATACAATCTGCCCCATCACAAAGCTACAGGGAGATTACAGAAAAACCATCATCCTGCACCCTCGCCCCGACAGGGACCCCGGGCCGGTGCCCTATAGTAATAATATGACCTCCCCGCGCCCTATAATAATAATAATATGACCTCCCCGTGCGCCCTATAATAATAATAATATGACCTCCCCGTGCCCTATAATAATAATAATATGACCTCCCCGTGCCCTATAATAATAATAATATGACCTCCCCGTGCCCTATAATAATAATGATATGACCTCCCCGTGCCCTATAATAATAATGATATGACCTCCCCGTGCCCTATAATAATAATAATATGACCTCCCCGCCCTTAATAATAATATGCCCTCCCGTCCCTATAATAATAATATGACCTCTCCTGTGCCCTATAATAATAATGATATGACCTCCCCGTGCCCTATAATAATAATATGACCTCCCCCCCCTATAATAATAATAATATGACCTCCCCGTGCCCTATAATAATAATAATATGACCTCCCCGTGCCCTATAATAATAATAATATGACCTCCCCGTGCCCTATAATAATAATGATATCCCGCCCCTCTCTGTGCCCTACCCCCCTCAATAATAATGATATGACCTCCCCGTGCCCTTATAATAATGATATGACCTCCCCGTGCCCTATAATAATAATAATATGACCTCCCCGTGCCCCCCCATAATAATAATGATATGACCTCCCCGTGCCCTATAATAATGATAATGTGACCTCCCGGTGCCCTATAATAATGATAACCTGACCCCGTGCCCTATAATAATAATAATATGACCTCCCCGTGCCCTATAATAATAATAAACCCCCCCCCCATATAATAATATGACCTCTCTGTGCCCTATAATAATAATGATATGACCTCCCCGTGCCCTATAATAATGATATGACCTCCCCGCCCAAACCCCCCCCCCCCCCTATAATATGATTGACCTCCCCGGCCCTATAATAATAATAATATGACCTCCCCGTGCCCTATAATAATAATGATATGACCTCCCCGTGCCCTATAATAATAATAATAATATGCCCCCCCGTGCCCTATAATAATAATAATATGACCTCCCCGTGCCCTATAGTAATGATATGACCTCCCCGTGCCCTATAATAATAATAATATGACCTCCCCGTGCCCTATAGTAATGATATGACCTCCCTGTGCCCTATAATAATGATATGACCTCCCTGTGCCCTATAGTAATGATATGACCTCCCCGCGCCGGTGCCTTACTATATGACCTTCCAGTCAGTGACATAAATCCTATTCACACTTAGCGGTGTTCTCACCTTCACACACTCTCTGGACGACGGCGTCTTCGTACTGACTGAGGGCGTCATAGGAGGGGATCTGGGTGAGGAATCGGTCGGATCCCGCAATGCGCAATAACAAGTTCCTGTGGATTTTCCCAATTCCGATGGTGAACACGGAGATCCCATTATCTCGCAGTTTCTGGGCGGGGACTGCTGCGTCCTCCGAGCCGCGGCCATCAGTGATCAGCACCACCGCCTTCTTCACCCCAGGACGAGCCCCTTTCGGGATGGTCATCACCTCATTGTAGACGTGGAGGAGGGCGCTCTCGGTGAATGGTGGGCCTCCTCGGTACTGCGCGCGGTTAATGGCGTGGAGGAGGCTGGAACTTGTCTCATAGACGTCCAGGCCAAAGACGGTGAGCGGCTGAGCGCCGTACGTGACCAGGCCGACCTGCGTGACATCACGGTTAATGTCAAACTGAAGGGCCACCATAGTCATAAAGTTCAGCAGCCGCAGGAAGTTCTCCTGCCCGACACTGGAGGAAGCGTCCAAGACAAAGACAAGATCCAGGGGCTGGGCCTGACAACCTGGAGGACAGCAGAACTGTGATGTCACAACACTTACAACAACACTGCCAGTACACTGTCATTTCTGAGGAGATTTATATGTATCACCCATGTTACGTCAGGTCTTATACTCCGAACACATCCAAAGCTGCTTTCACAACTCTGAAGGTTACCAGATAGGACTGTGGGAGCGCAGAGGACAATGACATGGTCAGAGATGTGCTGCTTTGGGACTGACTGGAGGGGTTAGACAAGGGCATCGGACAGAATTGTGAATGCAACTCTAGTTTCATAAAAAGGTGAATCAGCAGAATGGTGAATGCAGCTTGGGATGTGAGCGGAGTATAACATATGATGTAACAACAGAATGGTGAATGCAGCTTGGGATGTGAGCAGAGGATATTATATGATGTAACAACAGAATGATGAATGCAGCTTGGGATGTGAGTGGAGGATAATATATGATGTAACAACAGAATGGTGAATGCAGCTTGGGATGTGAGTGGAGTATAACATATGATGTAACAACAGAATGGTGAATGCAGCTTGGGATGTGAGGGGGCAAGGAAGGGGGGGCGTGAGCGGAGGTATGATGTAACAACAGAATGGTGAATGCAGTTGGGGGGGTGGGGGGGAAAATATGTGGTAAAAACAGAATGGTGGATGCAGGGGGGGGGGTGGGGGGGGGGGAAAAAATTTTAAAAAAAAAAGGGGGGGGGGGGGGGGGGGGGGGGGGGATAACATATGATGAATGATAAATCCCCAGCTTCTTTTGTTTGTATCCTGCGCCCCACCCCCTGGCTCCGCCCCCTTCGCCGGAATCTATCACCTGACCTTGGATGTCCACGCTGCAGATCCTCTTCTGGAGCTGGGGCAGCTGGTTAAAGAGCTGTTGGGGGTTGGAGTACCCGATGACATTTTGGGGGTTTGCAGTGATCTGCGCCATCTCCTCTTTGGTGGAGTCGCCCGCCACCCCGATAATGAACACCTCGTGGTCCCGGGCGTACTGGGCCGGCTCCTGCACAGAGTCCTGGGACGTGGATCCGGTCAGTAACACTACGACCCGCGGGAGGTCGTCACGGATGTCGGAGAAGGTCGGGGTGCTCTTGAATCCGTGCTGGGTGGCGTATCGCAGGGCTTTACCCGTGTAGATGCCGCCACCCATGAACCTCATGGCGTCCACGCGTCTGAGGAGCTCTCCGATGTTCTCGTACTCGCTGATCTTCACCACCATCTGAACCTCATTACTGTACTGCGCCACCCCAACATTGACTGGAGAGTCGTCCGACAGCGCCGCCTGGAGGAAACGCTTCACAAAGGATTTGTGCTGCATGAAGGTCTCCAGCGATGACCGCGAGGAACTGTCCAGCAGGAAGAGGAGGTCGATGTTACACTCAAGGCTTAGGTTAGGAGCTGGAAGAAGGAACACGAACCAGTGTAAATTCTATGTAATCTCCATCTACCTGGAGTATGAACAGAATGCCAGAACAATAGTGAAGACTGACAGCTACACAGAAAACTAGGAAATATTAGAGAATAGAACTGCACTGGGAACAGAGCAGATATAACCACCAGTCAGGAGTAAAGCTGGGTGACAACCTTCATGGGAAACACGAGATTCTCAAGAACAGCCTCACACAACTGCCTGCACGGTCATATTCTGCACAAGCATCTAACACATCCTGGCAGGGAAGTGAGTTCCATTCACAATGCTGATGGTTTGTTACAATGTATCAGTGTGGAATAAACCATGAAACAAACAGCAATAGCAGAAAACTCTCCCTGGTCCTGCTCTTTCCTGCACATTGTAACCAATCCTCAGCTGTGAAAGCAGGACTAGGTCAGATGTGAACAGTTATTAGATTTTGTAAACTTTAGAAACAATATCAGAACACAGACACGTACCGCAGTCAGAATCGCCGGCGAATCCGGCAGGACACACGCAGCGGTACTTGTCGGCGTCATCGGGGATGCAGGTGCCACCGTTCTTACATGGCTGAGAGTCACAGGGGTCTGAAGACAGAGAAGTGTATTTATGGTGGGGACATCGCTGTCACATGATCGATCCACCCCCCATGATTTACACTGCAGAACGACTCCATTAGAAGGGTCACTGACTAAAGTCATTGGAAAGTGTGGACCTTACCTGGACACACCGAGCGGTAGCACAGCGCCTCCTGGTGGCTGTAGAAACGCTTCCAGCTGTGGGGAGAATGGAGAGCAGAACATATCCTGCAGTCAGTATATGATGATGCTATTACTCTCTGGTATCTGTCACTACAGCTAGAGATAGGAGGGTATATTATAATACTACCGCTCTCTGGTATCTGCCACTACAGCTAGAGATAGGAGGGTATATTATAATACTACCGCTCTCTGGTATCTGCCACTACAGATAGAGATAGGAGGGTATATTATAATACTACCGCTCTCTGGTATCTGCCACTACAGCTGGGGAGATAGGAGGGTATATTATAATACTACCGCTCTCTGGTATCTGCCACTACAGCTAGAGATAGGAGGGTATATTATAATACTACCGCTCTCTGGTATCTGCCACTACAGCTGGGGAGATAGGAGGGTATATTATAATACTACCGCTCTCTGGTATCTGCCACTACAGCTAGAGAGATAGGAGGGTATATTATAATACTACCGCTCTCTGGTATCTACCACTACAGCTAGAGATAGGAGGGTATATTATAATACTACCGCTCTCTGGTATCTGCCACTACAGCTGGGGAGATAGGAGGGTATATTATAATACTACCGCTCTCTGGTATCTGCCACTACAGCTAGAGATAGGAGGGTATATTATAATACTACCGCTCTCTGGTATCTGCCACTACAGCTAGAGAGATAGGAGGGTATATTATAATACTACCGCTCTCTGGTATCTGCCACTACAGATAGATAGGAGGGCATATTATAATACTACCGCTCTCTGGTATCTGCCACTACAGCTAGAGAGATAGGAGGGTATATTATAATACTACCGCTCTCTGGTATCTGTCACTACAGATAGAGATAGGAGGGTATATTATAATACTACCGCTCTCTGGTATCTACCACTACAGATAGAGATAGGAGGGTATATTATAATACTACCGCTCTCTGGTATCTGCCACTACAGATAGAGAGATAGGAGGGTATATTATAATACTACCGCTCTCTGGTATCTGCCACTACAGCTAGAGATAGGAGGGTATATTATAATACTACCGCTCTCTGGTATCTGCCACTACAGCTAGAGAGATAGGAGGGTATATTATAATACTACCGCTCTCTGGTATCTGCCACTACAGCTGGGGAGATAGGAGGGTATATTATAATACTACCGCTCTCTGGTATCTGCCACTACAGATAGATAGGAGGGTATATTATAATACTACCGCTCTCTGGTATCTGCCACTACAGCTAGAGAGATAGGAGGGTATATTATAATACTACCGCTCTCTGGTATCTGCCACTACAGCTAGAGATAGGAGGGTATATTATAATACTACCGCTCTCTGGTATCTGCCACTACAGCTGGGGAGATAGGAGGGTATATTATAATACTACCGCTCTCTGGTATCTGCCACTACAGATAGAGAGATAGGAGGGTATATTATAATACTACCGCTCTCTGGTATCTACCACTACAGCTAGAGAGATAGGAGGGTATATTATAATACTACCGCTCTCTGGTATCTGCCACTACAGATAGAGAGATAGGAGGGTATATTATAATACTACCGCTCTCTGGTATCTGCCACTACAGATAGAGAGATAGGAGGGTATATTATAATACTACCGCTCTCTGGTATCTGCCACTACAGCTGGGGAGATAGGAGGGTATATTATAATACTACCGCTCTCTGGTATCTGCCACTACAGCTAGAGATAGGAGGGTATATTATAATACTACCGCTCTCTGGTATCTGCCACTACAGCTAGAGAGATAGGAGGGTATATTATAATACTACCGCTCTCTGGTATCTGCCACTACAGATAGATAGGAGGGCATATTATAATACTACCGCTCTCTGGTATCTGCCACTACAGATAGAGATAGGAGGGTATATTATAATACTACCGCTCTCTGGTATCTGCCACTACAGCTAGAGATAGGAGGGTATATTATAATACTACCGCTCTCTGGTATCTGCCACTACAGCTAGAGATAGGAGGGTATATTATAATACTACCGCTCTCTGGTATCTGCCACTACAGCTGGGGAGATAGGAGGGTATATTATAATACTACCGCTCTCTGGTATCTGCCACTACAGCTAGAGATAGGAGGGTATATTATAATACTACCGCTCTCTGGTATCTGCCACTACAGATAGAGAGATAGGAGGGTATATTATAATACTACCGCTCTCTGGTATCTGTCACTACAGATAGAGATAGGAGGGTATATTATAATACTACCGCTCTCTGGTATCTGCCACTACAGCTAGAGAGATAGGAGGGTATATTATAATACTACCGCTCTCTGGTATCTGCCACTACAGCTAGAGATAGGAGGGTATATTATAATACTACCGCTCTCTGGTATCTGCCACTACAGCTAGAGAGATAGGAGGGTATATTATAATACTACCGCTCTCTGGTATCTGCCACTACAGCTGGGGAGATAGGAGGGTATATTATAATACTACCGCTCTCTGGTATCTGCCACTACAGATAGATAGGAGGGTATATTATAATACTACCGCTCTCTGGTATCTGCCACTACAGCTAGAGAGATAGGAGGGTATATTATAATACTACCGCTCTCTGGTATCTGCCACTACAGCTAGAGATAGGAGGGTATATTATAATACTACCGCTCTCTGGTATCTGCCACTACAGCTGGGGAGATAGGAGGGTATATTATAATACTACCGCTCTCTGGTATCTACCACTACAGCTAGAGAGATAGGAGGGTATATTATAATACTACCGCTCTCTGGTATCTGCCACTACAGATAGAGAGATAGGAGGGTATATTATAATACTACCGCTCTCTGGTATCTGCCACTACAGCTGGGGAGATAGGAGGGTATATTATAATACTACCGCTCTCTGGTATCTGCCACTACAGCTAGAGATAGGAGGGTATATTATAATACTACCGCTCTCTGGTATCTGCCACTACAGCTAGAGAGATAGGAGGGTATATTATAATACTACCGCTCTCTGGTATCTGCCACTACAGATAGATAGGAGGGCATATTATAATACTACCGCTCTCTGGTATCTGCCACTACAGATAGAGATAGGAGGGTATATTATAATACTACCGCTCTCTGGTATCTGCCACTACAGATAGAGATAGGAGGGTATATTATAATACTACCGCTCTCTGGTATCTGCCACTACAGCTAGAGATAGGAGGGTATATTATAATACTACCGCTCTCTGGTATCTGCCACTACAGCTGGGGAGATAGGAGGGTATATTATAATACTACCGCTCTCTGGTATCTGCCACTACAGCTAGAGATAGGAGGGTATATTATAATACTACCGCTCTCTGGTATCTGCCACTACAGATAGAGAGATAGGAGGGTATATTATAATACTACCGCTCTCTGGTATCTGTCACTACAGATAGAGATAGGAGGGTATATTATAATACTACCGCTCTCTGGTATCTGCCACTACAGCTAGAGATAGGAGGGTATATTATAATACTACCGCTCTCTGGTATCTGCCACTACAGCTAGAGATAGGAGGGTATATTATAATACTACCGCTCTCTGGTATCTACCACTACAGATAGAGATAGGAGGGTATATTATAATACTACCGCTCTCTGGTATCTGCCACTACAGATAGAGAGATAGGAGGGTATATTATAATACTACCGCTCTCTGGTATCTGCCACTACAGCTAGAGATAGGAGGGTATATTATAATACTACCGCTCTCTGGTATCTGCCACTACAGATAGAGAGATAGGAGGGTATATTATAATACTACCGCTCTCTGGTATCTGCCACTACAGCTAGAGATAGGAGGGTATATTATAATACTACCGCTCTCTGGTATCTGCCACTACAGCTAGAGAGATAGGAGGGTATATTATAATACTACCGCTCTCTGGTATCTGCCACTACAGCTAGAGATAGGAGGGTATATTATAATACTACCGCTCTCTGGTATCTACCACTACAGCTAGAGATAGGAGGGTATATTATAATACTACCGCTCTCTGGTATCTGCCACTACAGATAGATAGGAGGGTATATTATAATACTACCACTCTCTGGTATCTGCCACTACAGCTAGAGAGATAGGAGGGTATATTATAATACTACCGCTCTCTGGTATCTGCCACTACAGCTAGAGAGATAGGAGGGTATATTATAATACTACCGCTCTCTGGTATCTGCCACTACAGCTGGGGAGATAGGAGGGTATATTATAATACTACCGCTCTCTGGTATCTGCCACTACAGCTAGAGAGATAGGAGGGTATATTATAATACTACCGCTCTCTGGTATCTACCACTACAGATAGAGATAGGAGAGTATATTATAATACTACCGCTCTCTGGTATCTGCCACTACAGATAGATAGGAGGGTATATTATAATACTACCGCTCTCTGGTATCTGCCACTACAGCTAGAGAGATAGGAGGGTATATTATAATACTACCGCTCTCTGGTATCTGCCACTACAGCTGGGGAGATAGGAGGGTATATTATAATACTACCGCTCTCTGGTATCTGCCACTACAGCTAGAGATAGGAGGGTATATTATAATACTACCGCTCTCTGGTATCTGCCACTACAGCTAGAGAGATAGGAGGGTATATTATAATACTACCGCTCTCTGGTATCTGCCACTACAGATAGATAGGAGGGTATATTATAATACTACCGCTCTCTGGTATCTGCCACTACAGCTGGGGAGATAGGAGGGTATATTATAATACTACCGCTCTCTGGTATCTGCCACTACAGATAGAGAGATAGGAGGGTATATTATAATACTACCGCTCTCTGGTATCTGCCACTACAGCTAGAGATAGGAGGGTATATTATAATACTACCGCTCTCTGGTATCTGCCACTACAGCTAGAGAGATAGGAGGGTATATTATAATACTACCGCTCTCTGGTATCTGCCACTACAGCTAGAGAGATAGGAGGGTATATTATAATACTACCGCTCTCTGATATCTGCCACTACAGCTAGAGATAGGAGGGTATATAATAATACTACCGCTCTCTGGTATCTGCCACTACAGCTAGAGATAGGAGGGTATATTATAATACTACCGCTCTCTGGTATCTGCCACTACAGCTGGGGAGATAGGAGGGTATATTATAATACTACCGCTCTCTGGTATCTGCCACTACAGCTAGAGAGATAGGAGGGTATATTATAATACTACCGCTCTCTGGTATCTGCCACTACAGCTAGAGATAGGAGGGTATATTATAATACTACCGCTCTCTGGTATCTGCCACTACAGCTGGGGAGATAGGAGGGTATATTATAATACTACCGCTCTCTGGTATCTGCCACTACAGCTAGAGATAGGAGGGTATATTATAATACTACCGCTCTCTGGTATCTGCCACTACAGCTAGAGATAGGAGGGTATATTATAATACTACCGCTCTCTGGTATCTGCCACTACAGCTGGGGAGATAGGAGGGTATATTATAATACTACCGCTCTCTGGTATCTGCCACTACAGCTAGAGATAGGAGGGTATATTATAATACTACCGCTCTCTGGTATCTGCCACTACAGATAGAGAGATAGGAGGGTATATTATAATACTACCGCTCTCTGGTATCTGCCACTACAGCTAGAGATAGGAGGGTATATTATAATACTACCGCTCTCTGGTATCTGCCACTACAGCTAGAGAGATAGGAGGGTATATTATAATACTACCGCTCTCTGGTATCTGCCACTACAGCTGGGGAGATAGGAGGGTATATTATAATACTACCGCTCTCTGGTATCTGCCACTACAGCTAGAGATAGGAGGGTATATTATAATACTACCGCTCTCTGGTATCTACCACTACAGATAGAGATAGGAGGATATATTATAATACTACCGCTCTCTGGTATCTACCACTACAGATAGAGATAGGAGGATATATTATAATACTACCGCTCTCTGGTATCTGCCACTACAGCTAGAGATAGGAGGGAATTATAATACACCGCCTCTGGAACCGCCATACAGCTAGAGAGATAGGAGGGTATATTATAATACTACCGCCTCTGGTATCTGCCACTACAGCTGGGGAGATAGGAGGGTATATTATAATACTACCGCTCTCTGGTATCTGCCACTACAGCTAGAGATAGGAGGGTATATTATAATACTACCGCTCTCTGGTATCTACCACTACAGATAGAGATAGGAGGATATATTATAATACTACCGCTCTCTGGTATCTGCCACTACAGATAGAGAGATAGGAGGGTATATTATAATACTACCGCTCTCTGGTATCTGCCACTACAGCTAGAGATAGGAGGGTATATTATAATACTACCGCTCTCTGGTATCTGCCACTACAGATAGAGAGATAGGAGGGTATATTATAATACTACCGCTCTCTGGTATCTGCCACTACAGCTAGAGATAGGAGGGTATATTATAATACTACCGCTCTCTGGTATCTGCCACTACAGCTGGGGAGATAGGAGGGTATATTATAATACTACCGCTCTCTGGTATCTGCCACTACAGATAGAGAGATAGGAGGGTATATTATAATACTACCGCTCTCTGGTATCTACCACTACAGATAGAGATAGGAGAGTATATTATAATACTACCGCTCTCTGGTATCTGCCACTACAGCTAGAGAGATAGGAGGGTATATTATAATACTACCGCTCTCTGGTATCTGCCACTACAGCTAGAGAGATAGGAGGGTATATTATAATACTACCGCTCTCTGGTATCTGCCACTACAGCTAGAGAGATAGGAGGGTATATTATAATACTACCGCTCTCTGGTATCTGCCACTACAGCTAGAGATAGGAGGGTATATTATAATACTACCGCTCTCTGGTATCTGCCACTACAGCTGGGGAGATAGGAGGGTATATTATAATACTACCGCTCTCTGGTATCTGCCACTACAGCTAGAGATAGGAGGGTATATTATAATACTACCGCTCTCTGGTATCTGCCACTACAGCTAGGTAGGAGGGATATTATATACACCCTCTAGCCCACAAGGAGGATATATTATAATACTACCCCCTCAACACGCTCTCTGGTATCTGCACTACAGATGAGATAGGAGGGTATATTATAATACTACCGCTCTCTGGTATCTACCACTACAGATAGAGATAGGAGGGTATATTATAATACTACCGCTCTCTGGTATCTGCCACTACAGATAGAGAGATAGGAGGGTATATTATAATACTACCGCTCTCTGGTATCTGCCACTACAGCTAGAGATAGGAGGGTATATTATAATACTACCGCTCTCTGGTATCTGCCACTACAGCTAGAGAGATAGGAGGGTATATTATAATACTACCGCTCTCTGGTATCTGCCACTACAGCTGGGGAGATAGGAGGGTATATTATAATACTACCGCTCTCTGGTATCTGCCACTACAGATAGAGATAGGAGGGTATATTATAATACTACCGCTCTCTGGTATCTGCCACTACAGCTAGAGAGATAGGAGGGTATATTATAATACTACCGCTCTCTGGTATCTGCCACTACAGCTAGAGATAGGAGGGTATATTATAATACTACCGCTCTCTGGTATCTGCCACTACAGCTGGGGAGATAGGAGGGTATATTATAATACTACCGCTCTCTGGTATCTGCCACTACAGCTAGAGAGATAGGAGGGTATATTATAATACTACCGCTCTCTGGTATCTACCACTACAGCTAGAGAGATAGGAGGGTATATTATAATACTACCGCTCTCTGGTATCTGCCACTACAGATAAGAGATAGGAGGGTATATTATAATACTACCGCTCTCTGGTATCTGCCACTACAGCTGGGGAGAAGGAAAAAGATACGAGAGGGTATATTATAATACTACCGCTCTCTGGTATCTGCCACTACAGCTAGAGAGATAGGAGGGTATATTATAATACTACCGCTCTCTGGTATCTGCCACTACAGCTAGAGAGATAGGAGGGTATATTATAATACTACCGCTCTCTGGTATCTGCCACTACAGCTGAGAGATAGGAGGGTATATTATAATACTACCGCTCTCTGGTATCTGCCACTACAGCTAGAGATAGGAGGGTATATTATAATACTACCGCTCTCTGGTATCTGCCACTACAGCTGAGATAGGAGGGTATATATAACCCCGTACGCCACACAGCTAGAGATAGGAGGGTATATTATAATACTACCGCTCTCTGGTATCTGCCACTACAGATAGAGAGATAGGAGGGTATATTATAATACTACCGCTCTCTGGTATCTGCCACTACAGATAGAGATAGGAGGGTATATTATAATACTACCGCTCTCTGGTATCTGCCACTACAGCTAGAGAGATAGGAGGGTATATTATAATACTACCGCCCTCTGGTATCTGCCACTACAGCTAGAGATAGGAGGGTATATTATAATACTACCGCTCTCTGGTATCTGCCACTACAGCTAGAGAGATAGGAGGAAACGCTCTCTGGTATCTGCCACTACAGCTGGGGAGATAGGAGGGTATATTATAATACTACCGCTCTCTGGTATCTGCCACTACAGATGAGATAGGAGGGTATATTATAATACTACCGCTCTCTGGTATCTGCCACTACAGCTAGAGAGATAGGAGGGTATATTATAATACTACCGCTCTCTGGTATCTGCCACTACAGCTAGAGATAGGAGGGATATTATAAACACCGCCTCTGGTATGCCACACAGCTGGGGAGATAGGAGGGTATATTATAATACTACCGCTCTCTGGTATCTACCACTACAGCTAGAGAGATAGGAGGGTATATTATAATACTACCGCTCTCTGGTATCTGCCACTACAGATAGAGAGATAGGAGGGTATATTATAATACTACCGCTCTCTGGTATCTGCCACTACAGCTGGGGAGATAGGAGGGTATATTATAATACTACCGCTCTCTGGTATCTGCCACTACAGCTAGAGATAGGAGGGTATATTATAATACTACCGCTCTCTGGTATCTGCCACTACAGCTAGAGAGAAGGAGGAAAAAAAAACGCCCGGACGCCACACAGATAGATAGGAGGGCATATTATAATACTACCGCTCTCTGGTATCTGCCACTACAGATAGAGATAGGAGGGTATATTATAATACTACCGCTCTCTGGTATCTGCCACTACAGATAGAGATAGGAGGGTATATTATAATACTACCGCTCTCTGGTATCTGCCACTACAGCTAGAGATAGGAGGGTATATTATAATACTACCGCTCTCTGGTATCTGCCACTACAGCTGGGGAGATAGGAGGGTATATTATAATACTACCGCTCTCTGGTATCTGCCACTACAGCTAGAGAGATAGGAGGGTATATTATAATACTACCGCTCTCTGGTATCTGCCACTACAGATGAGAGATAGGAGGGTATATTATAATACTACCGCTCTCTGGTATCTGTCACTACAGATAGAGATAGGAGGGTATATTATAATACTACCGCTCTCTGGTATCTGCCACTACAGCTAGAGATAGGAGGGTATATTATAATACTACCGCTCTCTGGTATCTGCCACTACAGCTAGAGATAGGAGGGTATATTATAATACTACCGCTCTCTGGTATCTACCACTACAGATAGAGATAGGAGGGTATATTATAATACTACCGCTCTCTGGTATCTGCCACTACAGATAGAGATAGGAGGGTATATTATAATACTACCGCTCTCTGGTATCTGCCACTACAGCTAGAGATAGGAGGGTATATTATAATACTACCGCTCTCTGGTATCTGCCACTACAGCTAGAGAGATAGGAGGGTATATTATAATACTACCGCTCTCTGGTATCTGCCACTACAGCTAGAGATAGGAGGGTATATTATAATACTACCGCTCTCTGGTATCTGCCACTACAGCTGAGAGATAGGAGGGTATATTATAATACTACCGCTCTCTGGTATCTGCCACTACAGCTAGAGATAGGAGGGTATATTATAATACTACCGCTCTCTGGTATCTACCACTACAGCTAGAGAGATAGGAGGGTATATTATAATACTACCGCTCTCTGGTATCTGCCACTACAGCTAGAGATAGGAGGGTATATTATAATACTACCGCTCTCTGGTATCTGCCACTACAGCTAGAGAGATAGGAGGGTATATTATAATACTACCGCTCTCTGGTATCTGCCACTACAGCTGGAGAGATAGGAGGGTATATTATAATACTACCGCTCTCTGGTATCTGCCACTACAGCTAGGGAGATAGGAGGGTATATTATAATACTACCGCTCTCTGGTATCTGCCACTACAGCTAGAGAGATAGGAGGGTATATTATAATACTACCGCTCTCTGGTATCTGCCACTACAGCTAGAGAGATAGGAGGGTATATTATAATACTACCGCTCTCTGGTATCTGCCACTACAGCTGAGAGATAGGAGGGTATATTATAATACTACCGCTCTCTGGTATCTGCCACTACAGCTAGAGAGATAGGAGGGTATATTATAATACTACCGCTCTCTGGTATCTGCCACTACAGCTCGAGAGATAGGAGGGTATATTATAATACTACCGCTCTCTGGTATCTGCCACTACAGCTAGAGATAGGAGGGTATATTATAATACTACCGCTCTCTGGTATCTGCCACTACAGCTAGAGATAGGAGGGTATATTATAATACTACCGCTCTCTGGTATCTGCCACTACAGCTAGAGAGATAGGAGGGTATATTATAATACTACCGCTCTCTGGTATCTGCCACTACAGCTAGAGATAGGAGGGTATATTATAATACTACCGCTCTCTGGTATCTGCCACTACAGCTGAGAGATAGGAGGGTATATTATAATACTACCGCTCTCTGGTATCTGCCACTACAGCTAGAGAGATAGGAGGGTATATTATAATACTACCGCTCTCTGGTATCTGCCACTACAGCTGAGAGATAGGAGGGTATATTATAATACTACCGCTCTCTGGTATCTGCCACTACAGCTAGAGAGATAGGAGGGTATATTATAATACTACCGCTCTCTGGTATCTGCCACTACAGCTGAGAGATAGGAGGGTATATTATAATACTACCGCTCTCTGGTATCTGCCACTACAGCTAGAGATAGGAGGGTATATTATAATACTACCGCTCTCTGGTATCTGCCACTACAGCTGGGGAGATAGGAGGGTATATTATAATACTACCGCTCTCTGGTATCTGCCACTACAGCTAGAGATAGGAGGGTATATTATAATACTACCGCTCTCTGGTATCTGCCACTACAGCTAGAGATAGGAGGGTATATTATAATACTACCGCTCTCTGGTATCTGCCACTACAGCTAGAGATAGGAGGGTATATTATAATACTACCGCTCTCTGGTATCTGCCACTACAGCTAGAGAGATAGGAGGGTATATTATAATACTACCGCTCTCTGGTATCTGCCACTACAGCTGAGAGATAGGAGGGTATATTATAATACTACCGCTCTCTGGTATCTGCCACTACAGCTAGAGATAGGAGGGTATATTATAATACTACCGCTCTCTGGTATCTGCCACTACAGCTAGAGAGATAGGAGGGTATATTATAATACTACCGCTCTCTGGTATCTGCCACTACAGCTAGAGAGATAGGAGGGTATATTATAATACTACCGCTCTCTGGTATCTGCCACTACAGCTAGAGAGATAGGAGGGTATATTATAATACTACCGCTCTCTGGTATCTGCCACTACAGCTAGAGAGATAGGAGGGTATATTATAATACTACCGCCCTGGTACCACTACGCCTCTCTGGTACTGCCACTACAGGAGAGAGTAGGAGGGTATATTATAATACTACCGCTCTCTGGTATCTGCCACTACAGCTAGAGATAGGAGGGTATATTATAATACTACCGCTCTCTGGTATCTGCCACTACAGCTAGGCAGATGAGGAGGGTATATTATAATACTACCGCTCTCTGGTATCTGCCACTACAGATAGAGAGATAGGAGGGTATATTATAATACTACCCCTCTGGTATCTCCACTACAGCTAGAGATAGGAGGGAAAACACCGTCTCTGGTATCTGCCACTACAGCTGAGAGATAGGAGGGTATATTATAATACTACCGCTCTCTGGTATCTGCCACTACAGCTAGAGAGATAGGAGGGTATATTATAATACTACCGCTCTCTGGTATCTGCCACTACAGCTAGAGAGATAGGAGGGTATATTATAATACTACCGCTCTCTGGTATCTGCCACTACAGCTGGAGATAGGGAGGGTATATTATAATACTACCGCTCTCTGGTATCTGCCACTACAGCTGAGAGATAGGAGGGTATATTATAATACTACCGCTCTCTGGTATCTGCCACTACAGCTAGAGAGATAGGAGGGTATATTATAATACTACCGCTCTCTGGTATCTGCCACTACAGCTAGAGAGATAGGAGGGTATATTATAATACTACCGCCTCTGGTATCTGCCACTACAGCTAGAGATAGGAGGGTATATTATAATACTACCGCTCTCTGGTATCTGCCACTACAGCTAGAGAGATAGGAGGGTATATTATAATACTACCGCTCTCTGGTATCTGCCACTACAGCTAGAGATAGGAGGGTATATTATAATACTACCGCTCTCTGGTATCTGCCACTACAGCTAGGGAGATAGGAGGGTATATTATAATACACCGCTCTCTGGTATCTGCCACTACAGCTAGAGATAGGAGGGTATATTATAATACTACCGCTCTCTGGTATCTGCCACTACAGCTAGAGATAGGAGGGTATATTATAATACTACCGCTCTCTGGTATCTGCCACTACAGCTAGAGATAGGAGGGTATATTATAATACTACCGCTCTCTGGTATCTGCCACTACAGCTAGAGAGATAGGAGGGTATATTATAATACTACCGCTCTCTGGTATCTGCCACTACAGCTAGAGAGATAGGAGGGTATATTATAATACTACCGCTCTCTGGTATCTGCCACTACAGCTGGGGAGATAGGAGGGTATATTATAATACTACCGCTCTCTGGTATCTGCCACTACAGCTAGAGATAGGAGGGTATATTATAATACTACCGCTCTCTGGTATCTGCCACTACAGCTAGAGAGATAGGAGGGTATATTATAATACTACCGCTCTCTGGTATCTGCCACTACAGCTAGAGATAGGAGGGTATATTAAAAACAGCGGACAAAAGATAGGAGGGTATATTATAATACTACCGCTCTCTGGTATCTGCCACTACAGCTAGAGAGATAGGAGGGTATATTATAATACTACCGCTCTCTGGTATCTGCCACTACAGCTAGAGAGATAGGAGGGTATATTATAATACTACCGCTCCACCCACACAAAGAGGGAAAAAACACCGCTCTCTGGTATCTGCCACTACAGCTAGAGAGATAGGAGGGTATATTATAATACTACCGCTCTCTACCCAAAATAATATCTCCACTACAGCTAGAGATAGGAGGGTATATTATAATACTACCGCTCTCTGGTATCTGCCACTACAGCCTAGAGATAGGAGGGTACCCCCGTCGCCACACACAGAGAAAGGGTATATTATAATACTACCGCTCTCTGGTATCTGCCACTACAGCTAGAGATAGGAGGGTATATTATAATACTACCGCTCTCTGGTATCTGCCACTACAGCTAGAGAGATAGGAGGGTATATTATAATACTACCGCTCTCTGGTATCTGCCACTACAGCTAGAGATAGGAGGGTATATTATAATACTACCGCTCTCTGGTATCTGCCACTACAGCTAGAGATAGGAGGGTATATTATAATACTACCGCTCTCTGGTATCTGCCACTACAGCTAGAGAGATAGGAGGGTATATTATAATACTACCGCTCTCTGGTATCTGCCACTACAGCTAGAGAGATAGGAGGGTATATTATAATACTACCGCTCTCTGGATCCCACACAGCTAGAGAGAAGGAGGGATATATAAACACCGCCCTGGTACTGCCACTACACAAGAAGAGATAGGAGGGTATATTATAATACACCGCCTCTGGTATCTGCCACTACAGATAGAGATAGGAGGGTATATTATAATACTACCGCTCTCTGGTATCTGCCACTACAGATAGAGAGATAGGAGGGTATATTATAATACTACCGCTCTCTGGTATCTGCCACTACAGCTATAGAGATAGGAGGGTATATTATAATACTACCGCTCTCTGGTATCTGCCACTACAGCTAGAGAGATAGGAGGGTATATTATAATACTACCGCTCTCTGGTATCTGCCACTACAGCTAGAGATAGGAGGGTATATTATAATACTACCGCTCTCTGGTATCTGCCACTACAGAAGAAGAAAAAAAACTACCGCCCTGGTACTGCCACACAGCTAGAGATAGGAGGGTATATTATAATACTACCGCCTCTGGTATCTGCCACTACAGCTAGAGAGATAGGAGTAATTAAAACTACGCCCTGGCCCACACAGCTAGAGAGATAGGAGGGTATATTATAATACTACCGCTCTCTGGTATCTGCCACTACAGCTAGAGAGATAGGAGGGTATATTATAATACTACCGCTCTCTGGTATCTGCCACTACAGCTAGAGAGATAGGAGGGTATATTATAATACTACCGCTCTCTGGTATCTGCCACTACAGCTAGAGAGATAGGAGGGTATATTATAATACTACCGCTCTCTGGTATCTGCCACTACAGCTAGAGAGATAGGAGGGTATATTATAATACTACCGCTCTCTGGTATCTGCCACTACAGCTGAGAGATAGGAGGGTATATTATAATACTACCGCTCCTCCACTACCGCTCTCTGGTATCTGCCACTACAGCTAGAGATAGGAGGGTATATTATAATACTACCGCTCTCTGGTATCTGCCACTACAGCTGAGAGATAGGAGGGTATATTATAATACTACCGCTCTCTGGTATCTGCCACTACAGCTAGAGATAGGAGGGTATATTATAATACTACCGCTCTCTGGTATCTGCCACTACAGCTAGAGAGATAGGAGGGTATATTATAATACTACCGCTCTCTGGTATCTGCCACTACAGCTAGAGAGATAGGAGGGTATATTATAATACTACCGCTCTCTGGTATCTGCCACTACAGCTAGAGATAGGAGGGTATATTATAATACTACCGCTCTCTGGTATCTGCCACTACAGCTAGAGATAGGAGGGTATATTATAATACTACCGCTCTCTGGTATCTGCCACTACAGCTAGAGAGATAGGAGGGTATATTATAATACTACCGCTCTCTGGTATCTGCCACTACAGCTGGAGAGATAGGAGGGTATATTATAATACTACCGCTCTCTGGTATCTGCCACTACAGAGAGATAGGAGGGTATATTATAATACTACCGCTCTCTGGTATCTGCCACTACAGCTAGAGATAGGAGGGTATATTATAATACTACCGCTCTCTGGTATCTGCCACTACAGCTAGAGATAGGAGGGTATATTATAATACTACCGCTCTCTGGTATCTGCCACTACAGCTGAGAGATAGGAGGGTATATTATAATACTACCGCTCTCTGGTATCTGCCACTACAGCTAGAGATAGGAGGGTATATTATAATACTACCGCTCTCTGGTATCTGCCACTACAGATGAGAGATAGGAGGGTATATTATAATACTACCGCTCTCTGGTATCTGCCACTACAGATAGAGATAGGAGGGTATATTATAATACTACCGCTCTCTGGTATCTGCCACTACAGCTAGAGAGATAGGAGGGTATATTATAATACTACCGCTCTCTGGTATCTGCCACTACAGCTAGAGAGAGGAGGGTATATTATAATACTACCGCTCTCTGGTATCTGCCACTACAGCTAGAGAGATAGGAGGGTAATAACAGCACACGAGAGATAGGAGGGTATATTATAATACACCGCCTCTGGTATCGCCACTACAGAGAGAGATAGGAGGGTATATTATAATACTACCGCTCTCTGGTATCTGCCACTACAGCTGGGAGATAGGAGGGTATATTATAATACTACCGCTCTCTGGTATCTGCCACTACAGCTAGAGATAGGAGGGTGGATATTATAATACTACCGCTCTCTGGTATCTGCCACTACAGCTGAGAGATAGGAGGGTATATTATAATACTACCGCTCTCTGGTATCTGCCACTACAGCTAGAGATAGGAGGGTATATTATAATACTACCGCTCTCTGGTATCTGCCACTACAGCTAGAGAGATAGGAGGGTATATTATAATACTACCGCTCTCTGGTATCTGCCACTACAGTAGAGATAGGAGGGTATATTATAATACTACCGCTCTCTGGTATCTGCCACTACAGCTGAGAGATAGGAGGGTATATTATAATACTACCGCTCTCTGGTATCTGCCACTACAGCTGAGAGATAGGAGGGTATATTATAATACTACCGCTCTCTGGTATCTGCCACTACAGTAGAGGAGGAGGTATATTATAATACTACCCTCTCTGTATCTCCACTACAGCTAGAGATAGGAGGGTATATTATAATACTACCGCTCTCTGGTATCTCCCACTACAGCAGAGATAGGAGGGTATATTATAATACTACCGCTCTCTGGTATCTGCCACTACAGCTAGAGAGATAGGAGGGTATATTATAATACTACCGCTCTCTGGTATCTGCCACTACAGCTAGAGAGATAGGAGGGTATATTATAATACTACCGCTCTCTGGTATCTGCCACTACAGCTAGAGATAGGAGGGTATATTATAATACTACCTCTCTGGTATCTCCACTACAGAGAGAGATAGGAGGGTATATTATAATACTACCGCTCTCTGGTATCTGCCACTACAGCTAGAGAGATAGGAGGGTATATTATAATACTACCGCTCTCTGGTATCTGCCACTACAGCTAGAGAGATAGGAGGGTATATTATAATACTACCGCTCTCTGGTATCTGCCACTACAGCTAGAGAGATAGGAGGGTATATTATAATACTACCGCTCTCTGGTATCTGCCACTACAGCTAGAGAGATAGGAGGGTATATTATAATACTACCGCTCTCTGGTATCTGCCACTACAGCTAGAGATAGGAGGGTATATTATAATACTACCGCTCTCTGGTATCTGCCACTACAGCTAGAGATAGGAGGGTATATTATAATACTACCGCTCTCTGGTATCTGCCACTACAGCTAGAGATAGGAGGGTATATTATAATACTACCGCTCTCTGGTATCTGCCACTACAGCTGAGAGATAGGAGGGTATATTATAATACTACCGCTCTCTGGTATCTGCCACTACAGCTAGAGAGATAGGAGGGTATATTATAATACTACCGCTCTCTGGTATCTGCCACTACAGCTAGAGAGATAGGAGGGTATATTATAATACTACCGCTCTCTGGTATCTACCACTACAGCTAGAGATAGGAGGGTATATTATAATACTACCGCTCTCTGGTATCTGCCACTACAGCTAGAGATAGGAGGGTATATTATAATACTACCGCTCTCTGGTATCTGCCACTACAGCTAGAGATAGGAGGGTATATTATAATACTACCGCTCTCTGGTATCTGCCACTACAGCTGGAGAGATAGGAGGGTATATTATAATACTACTCACCCTCTCTGGTATCTGCCACTACAGCTAGAGATAGGAGGGTATATTATAATACTACCGCTCTCTGGTATCTGCCACTACAGCTAGAGAGATAGGAGGGTATATTATAATACTACCGCTCTCTGGTATCTGCCACTACAGCTAGAGATAGGAGGGTATATTATAATACTACCGCTCTCTGGTATCTGCCACTACAGCTAGAGAGATAGGAGGGTATATTATAATACTACCGCTCTCTGGTATCTGCCACTACAGCTAGAGAGATAGGAGGGTATATTATAATACTACCGCTCTCTGGTATCTGCCACTACAGCTGAGAGATAGGAGGGTATATTATAATACTACCGCTCTCTGGTATCTGCCACTACAGCTAGAGAGATAGGAGGGTATATTATAATACTACCGCTCTCTGGTATCTGCCACTACAGCTAGAGAGATAGGAGGGTATATTATAATACTACCGCTCTCTGGTATCTGCCACTACAGCTAGAGAGATAGGAGGGTATATTATAATACTACCGCTCTCTGGTATCTGCCACTACAGCCGAGAGATAGGAGGGTATATTATAATACTACCGCTCTCTGGTATCTGCCACTACAGCTAGAGAGATAGGAGGGTATATTATAATACTACCGCTCTCTGGTATCTGCCACTACAGCTGAGAGATAGGAGGGTATATTATAATACTACCGCTCTCTGGTATCTGCCACTACAGCTAGAGAGATAGGAGGGTATATTATAATACTACCGCTCTCTGGTATCTGCCACTACAGCTAGAGATAGGAGGGTATATTATAATACTACCGCTCTCTGGTATCTGCCACTACAGCTAGAGATAGGAGGGTATATTAAAACACCGCCCTGGTATCTACCACACGCAGAGATAGGAGGGTATATTATAATACTACCGCTCTCTGGTATCTGCCACTACAGCTAGAGATAGGAGGGTATATTATAATACTACCGCTCTCTGGTATCTGCCACTACAGATAGAGATAGGAGGGTATATTATAATACTACCGCTCTCTGGTATCTGCCACTACAGCTGAGAGATAGGAGGGTATATTATAATACTACCGCTCTCTGGTATCTGCCACTACAGCTAGAGATAGGAGGGTATATTATAATACTACCGCTCTCTGGTATCTGCCACTACAGCTAGAGAGATAGGAGGGTATATTATAATACTACCGCTCTCTGGTATCTACCACTACAGATAGAGATAGGAGGGTATATTATAATACTACCGCTCTCTGGTATCTGCCACTACAGCTAGAGATAGGAGGGTATATTATAATACTACCGCTCTCTGGTATCTGCCACTACAGCTGAGATAGGAGGGTATATTATAATACTACCGCTCTCTGGTATCTGCCACTACAGATAGAGATAGGAGGGTATATTATAATACTACCGCTCTCTGGTATCTGCCACTACAGCTGAGAGATAGGAGGGTATATTATAATACTACCGCTCTCTGGTATCTGCCACTACAGATAGAGATAGGAGGGTATATTATAATACTACCGCTCTCTGGTATCTACCACTACAGCTAGAGATAGGAGGGTATATTATAATACTACCGCTCTCTGGTATCTGCCACTACAGTTGGGGAGATAGGAGGGTATATTATAATACTACCGCTCTCTGGTATCTGCCACTACAGATAGAGATAGGAGGGTATATTATAATACTACCGCTCTCTGGTATCTGCCACTACAGCTGGGGACATAGGAGGGTATATTATAATACTACCGCTCTCTGGTATCTGCCACTACAGCTGGGGAGATAGGAGGGTATATTATAATACTACCGCTCTCTGGTATCTGCCACTACAGATAGAGATAGGAGGGTATATTATAATACTACCGCTCTCTGGTATCTGCCACTACAGATAGAGATAGGAGGGTATATTATAATACTACCGCTCTCTGGTATCTGCCACTACAGCTGGGGACATAGGAGGGTATATTATAATACTACCGCTCTCTGGTATCTGCCACTACAGCTGGGGAGATAGGAGGGGTATATTATAATACTACCGCTCTCTGGTATCTGCCACTACAGATAGAGATAGGAGGGTATATTATAATACTACCGCTCTCTGGTATCTGCCACTACAGCTGGGGACATAGGAGGGTATATTATAATACTACCGCTCTCTGGTATCTGCCACTACAGCTGGGGAGATAGGAGGGTATATTATAATACTACCGCTCTCTGGTATCTGCCACTACAGCTAGAGATAGGAGGGTATATTATAATACTACCGCTCTCTGGTATCTGCCACTACAGTTGGGGAGATAGGAGGGTATATTATAATACTACCGCTCTCTGGTATCTGCCACTATAGCTGGGTATATATGGGGTACATTTAGTCACCTGTAGAATGGGCAGTGTCCTACAAATACGCTATTTGGGCCGGCACCCCCCTCCAGCACTTGTAGTTCCCGGTCAGCTCCTTCACCGTTTCCAGGGTTTTCCGCTCACATGGGAAGGACTGCGCCGTGCAACCTGATAACAGAATAATTATAATTATCAGCATGCTCCAATTACATCCAGAGCTGCACTCACAATTCTGCTGCATAGTATCACATGTCACTGCTGCCCCCTGCTGGTTCAGGATCTGTACAGCGGGAGATGTAGTGTCTACACTGGGCTCTATGTGCACTCTGCTTCTGAGAGAATTAGGGGTCCTACATATGGGACCCAATCCATAAGGACAAAAAAGGCTTAGGTTTCTTCTGACCTCCCCTCTGACCTTTACGTTTTTCCTCCTCTTCTCCTGATCAGCTTTCTAAATAGCAACCAACAAAACTGTAAAGGCAGAATTGGGTGTGAGTGGAGCATAAGACATAATGTAAAAACAGAAGTTTGAATGCAGCTCTAGATGTAAACAGAGTGTAATATATGATGTAATAGTAAAATAGTAACTGCAGCTCTGGATGTGACTGGAGTATAACCCGTTATAGCTCAGTACCAGATCAGCGAGGCGCTTACCTTACACCCTCTGGGGTAACACAGAATACAGCACAGTGCTCTAATAAGTAGGAGAGGGGTGCGCTATATCCTACCTGCTGGGACTGCGGCGCACAGCGAGGAGTTACTGAGCGCACTGAACACACCGTTGATCGCGTCGTCCACATGTTCAGCAAAAAAGACGTGCTGAGCGGCCGGATCACTGGCGAGAGAATGAAGCTCCGCCCACCTGGCGATAAAACAGCAGAGCCAGTCATATTCATTCTAATATAAAGCGGCAGACCTTCTCATTACACACGAATTACTTTAGTCCGAGCGCCGGCCCTTTAATAAATATTAACCATTTTCTTACCTTGGAAACTTTACCCCAACTGCAAACACTTCAACCCCCTGGTGCCTGATCTGCAGAGCCGGGGCAGTCGGGTGACCCTGGGACTTCCCATCAGAGACGATGATCAAGATTTTGGGGACAGAAGAGTCTCGCGCCCCTGGAAAGCCTTTCCGCAGGATATACTTCAGGGCCCGGCTGGTCTCAGTGCTGCCCCCTCTAGGAAGACAAGTGAGAGGGAAATACATAAAACACAATCTGTTTAATTACAAGAAACAAAATGGCAGCTCCCAAGGGCAGTCACCCAGCTTTCCTACTGACATGAATGAAAGTCTGTCTGGGAACATGGAGACGTGTAACTAAACAGATTTACCACACAGGAGCCACGGAAAGCTGGGTTAAACAGGCAGCAAAACCTTTACCAACCACCTCCATCTCACTTCTCTTGTTGCTATGTTCTTCCTTTGTCTAATAGTAACAGCAGATGTGTATTAGATTGCAGAGCCTGGACTACTGCAGCTGCAGTGTAAAGCATGGAGGGCGAGAAGAGCACCTGATGAGATATGAGCTGGATAGCACTGTGTAGCCCAGACCCAGACAGACAAGGCAGCTCAGCTAACGGGAGCTGTGCCTCAATAGAGCAGAGCGGCAGTGTAAAGCATAGATCAGACTCCAATAGACTCAGCTAACGGGGCTGATCAGAGCTGTGCCTTAATAGAGCAGAGCGGGAGTGTAAAGCATAGATCAGACTCCAATAGACTCAGCTAACGGGGCTGATCAGAGCTGTGCCTTAATAGAGCAGAGCGGCAGTGTAAAGCACATATCATACATGGACCTACTTAAACACGGCTGACTTTATCCTCTCCTTGACGTCGTCCTTGGCAAGTCCTGAGTCTAGGCGGAGCTCCACCTGCGGAGCGGTGCTGTACTGAATGACCCCCACTCTCACCTGTAGAGTCAAGGATAGATGTTAGATGACAGACAGCTGCAGAACATGGCAGACATAACTGGGGTCATTGTCACTGCAGCTTCACCCCGTGATCATTGTAACCATGTCAGATGTGATCAGTAACAGTAAGTTGGATGAAATTTAGGAAATCCCTCCTATAAAGGTGGGGGTCAATTTCCGGTTCAGGCCTTGACCTCCTCTCTGGCGGATTATTATTACTGCACATCTGTTGTGTTGTTCCATCCCATAGACATGTAAAGCGCCATACACACTGCGCTGCTCACTACAACAGGAGTATCAAGAAGTGCTCAGCCCGCATGCCCGGGGTTGTGTCCCGCGCCCATTCTGGATTAATGGACGTGACTGATACCAGACCCTGGGTTGCCTGCGCTGAGCTCACACTGCTGTGTCACTTGTGTAACAGGAACATTTGGCTGTTTACACCTGGTGTGTGCCAGGGGAAGGCGTTGGCAGCGCCAGCCCAAACACTCAGCTTTATTATACCCCCCCATATGTAATTACAGGATCCCGCTGACAGCTCCCGCTCCTGAGGCCTCTCAGACGTCTAATCTGCCGCGCTCCCCGGATTACAGCAGGAATGTTAATTCTCTATATATTCATTACCTCCCGGAATACTAACTCTCTATTTCTCTGTCACATTTGGGGTGGGTCAGTATCCGTATATCAGGGAATACATGAGCCCTAATGTACCTGGGCACAGTCACTACATGGTACTGTGTGCAGGGGTCGGACCCCCAACTATCAGATACTGGCAACCTATCCTAAGGACAGAGCAGAAGATCTAGTGCTGGGCAGTACAATGTATTGTGGGGTTTGTTACAATGTGTCACTGTAGATATCATGTAGCAGTCTGCAGGGCAGGAGATCTGCGGCAATGTTAATGGTTTATGATGTCACTGGTTTTCGGCTGTAGGAGGGTCAGGATGGGGCAAGCAGAGCAAGGATTAACATATAGAGTCACAGAACACTTCACTATATAATGGCTGATCTCCAATAAAGGGGTTTTCGGGCCCAAAATAGAATTTTTAATATGATAGGTCATCATTATATGATCTGTGGGGGATCCAGAAACCACTAGTGGACGGGGAGCGCTTCTTCCATCTTGAATTGGCTGAAAACAGAAGGCAACAGCATAAACCAAAACTGCGACTGAGACGCTGCAGACATTCCTGCACTCACCCGCTCAGCGGCAATGTCTAAGGCGTCGCAGAACTTCACTGCAAAGTGCTTGGACCTCTCAAAGCTGCCCTTCCCGACACTATTGGATCCATCCAGGAGAAGGAGGACGTCCAGGGGTGCTGAGCAAAACATCCCTACAAAGGAGGACATCAGCGGTGAAGGAACAGCAGACATCGGCACTCAGTTAACACCTCTGGGCAACAAACCCACCCCATGTGAAATATCAGGGTATATGGAAGTTACAGAGGGGTCCAGAGCACGTCCGACACAAGTGACCCCCAGTAATGACTACAGTGCAAACAGCAAGTGACCTGCAGCCGGGATTAACCTCTTATTTGCTGAGGCAGGAAAAGACTTTACCTCACACCACAGCGACCTGCAGGAACTTGTCCTGTACCAGCAGGTGACGTCAGCACCGACCGGGGGGGGGGGGGGGTCTATAGCATAAGAGAGCCAGACACTGTATACACAAAGCCCCTGACCCTATATATATATACACACAACACCCCAGCCCCTATATATGAGATCCAGGCCCTATATACACAGATCCCCAGGTCTAGCCTCTATATAAAAAGAGTCCCAAACCCAGCCCCCATATACAGATCCTCTATACACTGAGACCAAAGCCAGCCCCCATATACAGAGCCCCAAACCCTGTATCACCACTGAGACCAAAGCCAGCCCCCATATACAGAGCCCCAAACCCTGTATACAGTCATGGCCAAAAGTTTTGAGAATGACACAAATATTATATTGTCACATGATCTGCTGCCCTCTGGTTTTTCTGTGTGTTTGTCAGATGTTTTTATCACATACAGAAATAGAATTGCATTCATATTATGAGTAACAGAAGCTTATATTGACAGTTAGAATGAGTTCATGCAGCAAGTCAATATTTGCAGTGTTGACCCTTCTTCTTCAGGACCTCTGCAATTCTCCCTGGCATGCTCTCAATCAACTTCTGGACCAAATCCTGACTGATAGCAGTCCATTCTTGCAGAATCAATGCTTTCATTTTGTCTGAATTTGTTGGTTTTTGTTTGTCCACCCGTCTCTTGATGATTGACCACAAGTTCTCAATGGGATTAAGATCTGGGGAGTTTCCAGGCCATGGACCCAAAATCTCTATGTTTTGTTCCCTGAGCCATTTAGTTATCACCTTTGCTTTATGGCAAGGTGCTCCATCATGCTGGAAAAGGCATTGTTGAGCGCCAAACTGCTCTTGGACGGTTGGGAGAAGTTGCTCTTGGAGGACATTCTGGTACCATTCTTTATTCATGGCAAGACTGTGAGAGAGCCGATTCCCTTGGCTGAGAAGCAACCCCACACATGAATGGTTTCAGGATGCTTTACAGTTGGCATGAGACAAGACTGGTGGTAGCGCTCACCTCTTCTTCTCCGAATAAGCTGTTTTCCAGATGTTCCAAACAATGGAAAAGGGGATTCATCAGAGAAAATGACTTTCCCCCAGTCCTCAGCAGTCCACTCCCTGTACCTTTTGCAGAATATCAGTCTGTCCCTGATGTTTTTTCTGGAGAGAAGTGGCTTCTTTGCTGCCCTCCTTGAGACCAGGCCTTGCTCCAAGAGTCTCCGCCTCACAGTGCGTGCAGATGCACTCACACCTGCCTGCTGCCATTCCTCAGCAAGCTCTGCACTGCTGGTAGCCCCATCCTGCAGCTGAAACACTTTTAAGAGACGGTCCTGCCGCTTGCTGGTCTTTCTTGGGCGCCCTGGAGCCTTTTTGGCACCAATGGAACCTCTCTCCTTGAAGTTCTTGATGATGCGATAGATTGTTGACTGAGGTGCAATCTTTCTAGCTGCAATACTCTTCCCAGTTAGGCCATTTTTGTGCAGTGCAATGATGACTGCACGTGTTTCTTTAGAGATAACCATGGTTAACAGAAGAGAAACAATGATGGCAAGCACCAGCCTCCTTTTAAAGTGTCCAGTGGTGTCATTCTTACTTAATCATGACAGATTGATCTCCAGCCCTGTCCTCATCAACACCCACACCTGTGTTAATGGAGCAATCACTGAAACGATGTTAGGTGGTCCTTTTAAGGCAGGGCTGCAATGATGTTGAAATGTGTTTTGGGGGATAAAGTTCATTTTCTAGGCAAATATTGACTTTGCAAGTAATTGCTGTTAAGCTGATCACTCTTTATAACATTCTGGAGTATATGCAAATTGCCATTAGAAAAACTGAAGCAGTAGACTTTGTAAAAATTAATATTTGTATCATTCTCAAAACTTTTGGCCATGACTGTACACTGAGACCAAACCCAGCCCCCATATACAGAGCCCCTAACCCTGTATACATAAAACCCCCAGACTCAGTTCCTATAGACACAAATGCAGACAGAGTCAGATTAACCATTACTGCGCTGGACTGTGACCGCTGGACTGGTTAAACTGGGTCTACAGCAATGTGTAACTAAAAGACAATAGAAGGGGCGACCATGTCCTCAATCCATGGGAACATGTCCTTCTCATAGAATCTGACACTTTACTCTAAATGTCCTTCCCATAATATTTCGTGTTCTCTCTGTGCTCAGTGTCACCCCCTACTGGGCAATGTACAGTGAGCTACCAAAACCCACCAGAGCTTACAATCTAATACCCCAGACTATATGACTCATGTAACTACATAGGACATTTACTAAATAACCCCGCCCCTCATCTCCATTCATGAGGTTTTGTTACTTTGTACTCATTTCTACATCCGTGCCCATCAGGAATCCGCTTTATAAGATTTGCAACAGATGAGGGAACCAGAAAATACAGAGGACAACGACTTACTGGAGGCAGCGGCGGAGATCTTTGCTGTAATCTGTGGCTTGACATGGAGCTGCTGGATGGCGAGACCTGGAAACACTGGAGGGGAAGAGATGTCGGCGTTATATGTTAGAATCGGGCAGACCTCTAATATACTCTGCTTGCTATAAGTGAATATCACACATCATTCTTGTTACAATGTATCAGAGCAGATACTCAGCGTCACAAATCTCTGTCACCTGCACCTATACATTGTAACAACCCTCTGCTGTGTCAGCAGGAGTAGGCCAGGATTACAATATATTATTGTTACCGCCGATGAGATATTGAGTCCTTTGGAACTTCTTAGGGAATTGTTATTATGTAGCAAGCTGTGGTCCCAAGGATGAAGATTAGCGCCATGTTTTAGAGGCGTGGCTATGCAGACATACATATGTATACACATCACACAGGATATTTGCTGCTGCTGCTGCTGCCGGTGGCGGCGCCGCCAGATGTCTCATGTCAGGGAATTCTTCAGCAGATCTCAGGAAGACATCACTTATGAACAAACAGAATCCCAGATGACCTGACAGCTTATGTACCCGGGAAAGTTTATGGCAAATAATCCACATAACACAGGACAAATTCCAGTCCCGGGAGTCGCCCGTCAGTCCGGTCAGTGACACATTTGGCGCCACAACGCTGCGGCACAAATTCTTAACCTGTCTTGTGACCCGACACTCGTCGCCAGTTTAACGCTATTTTTTATTATTGCAAATTAGATGTAATAATATCAGACACAGATACCAGCGCCTGTAGTCTTGGGTTTCATTTCTGCGGCGTTCACTGTACGGTAAACGCCATACGTTTCCTTTATTCTGCAACAATATCACAATTCTATAGAGATCTAATTTTTTTTGTGTTTTACTACTTTTATGGACAATAACACACACATTTTTCTATAGAGGGCTTGTTTATGTGGGCTGGGGTACAGTTTTAATAGGTGATATTTTGGATCAGTTTTTATGGACACCTCACATTGCGACATCGCCTTACTGCAGTCACTATGCAGAAGAAATAGGTCCAAGTGCAGACATCTTTTACTTCACCTTTGTTTTATTTCTACGTATATCATTTTTATTTTAATTTAATGTTCTCTCACTCAGTGAGATCTGACCCCATGATCGCTTCTATAATCCACTACTGCAATGCATTATACCAGCCAGCGTTAGACTAAGGTCCAGCGTAACACATGGCAGACCTGGGGGTGTCATGGACTTACGGAGGGAGTCACATTGCCTGCAGCATCTACCCCGGTGTTGACAGCTGCGTAGCTTGCACCATACATTTAGGACACTATGTTCACATGGCTGATTTGATGCGGACGCTGTCTTATGAACCTAGCCTTAATGTATGGTGTGGTCCAGGAAGGGGTTAAATACATGATAAAATAGTCAAAACTCACCAAAAGAAAGAAAAAGAAGGAAACCGAAGCCTCTCCCCAGGACCATCATGGCAAAAACGGACCTAGAAGGTAAAATTTCAGATATCAGTACCCTTATACTACTGCCATCCAGTGCACACACCCAATACAGCTCTACAGATCACGAGACAACCCACCTGCCAGTTGCCACATTATATATTTTAGGCAATATATGGACGTCCATTTATTGGTATATTTGGCATGGGGTGGGTGTAGGCAACCATCAGATGGGAACGAAGCATAATACAGGGGCCCATTGTTCCCATCATTTATATCTCATCACCGGGCCGCAGCCTGCGGACAGCTCCAGTGACCCGAATAAACGCCCCATAAGATGAGGCCCAGGGTATGAACTGGCCCCAGGCCAAACACAGAGAACCAGAGAAGCTTCAAAGCTCCAGAGCCAAAGATGAAAGTTGGCGCGGCGTCCACCTGCCAGCCCCGATAAGATCTGCTCCGTCTTCCGATTCCTTCATCTCTTCATAATTACAGAGTGGAGGCAAAAACAAGGTGTCATTAACCCCTTCATGACTGTGATATTACCAGGACGACTATAATAGCAGTCATATGCATTGTGATCCCATAGAGGCGATCACCCAACTTTCCTAAACTCCAGAATGGCACATATGTCCAGATACACAGTAAGGGTGTGTTCACACACGCTGCAGGAATTAGGAAACGTTTTCTGACGCATTTTTTACATGGTGCGGTTTTTGACGAGCAGTTTTTCATGTGGTTTTTTCAAAATTAAAAATTGTGTCAAACTTTTTTTTTTCCTCCTCCCATTGACTTGAATGGGTTATGAAGGCGGAATCTGCCCAGAGAGAGGTCAGGTCCTCTAGCCGAAAAACATCAGAGGAAAAATATCTGCTATCTCTCCCCAACACTCCCATTATTATAAAACTAGGCATGTTTGCTATTCAAGCCATATTGATTGTACCCAGCTTTCCTGGAGTCTGAATATATCAGAGAAGCCTCAAACAAGATTACAGGGGAGCCACAAATCTCCAGACTTCTCATTGATCTGAGGTGTCTGTCTCATGATGAAAGGTCACAGAGAAGACGTCTCCATCATCATCCTCACCACTATCATCACCATCATCCTCAGAGGTCAAGTCTTCAAAGTCTAAAGGAAATGTCTCAAACAAGACAGAACAGGAGCTCAGCGATCACTGTCCATCCAGGAATCACACTCTGACCACTGATTAGATACACCGCTCAGCAGACTGTATCCCACATGATAGGATGAGATACATAGCTCAGCAGACTGTATCACACATGATAGGATGAGATACACCGCTCAGCAGACTGTATCCCACATGATAGGATGAGATACACAGCTCAGCAGACAGTACCACACATGATAGGATGAGATACACAGCTCAGCAGACTGTATCACACATGATAGGATGAGATACACAGCTCAGCAGACAGTACCACACATGATAGGATGAGATACACAGCTCAGCAGACTGTATCACACATGATAGGATGGCACGCTCGCAGACTGCACACATGATAGGATGAGATACACAGCTCAGCAGACTGTATCACACATGATAGGATGAGATACACCGCTCAGCAGACTGTATCCCACATGATAGGATGAGATACACAGCTCAGCAGACTGTATCACACATGATAGGATGAGATACACAGCTCAGCAGACTGTATCACACATGATAGGATGAGATACACAGCTCAGCAGACTGTATCACACATAATAGGATGAGATACACAGCTCAGCAGACTGTATCACACATGATAGGATGAGATACACAGCTCAGCAGACTGTATCCCACATGATAGGATGAGATACATAGCTCAGCAGACTGTATCCCACATAAGATGAGATACACAGCTCAGCAGACTGTATCCCACATGATAGGATGAGATACACCACAGTATGGCCATATAAGTGGTCACATTCCATTAACCCTGTATAGCCCTTGTATTGTTACATATGATGGATGAGGGTCACACTGGCGTGCAGGGATCGGGCGTGCGTCTCACCCTCCATCACACCGTCTCACACTTCTGCCAGGATTTCACACTTCACCTGCTCTTCGTGTTATCCGAGACGTTACAAGTGTCCGGTTATCTGGAGTACGCCGCGTACCCTGCGACAATCAGAGGAGCCAGACAGCGCTAGGAATTCAGGTAAGAGGAGTGCCAGCCGGAGGCTCTGCTGAGAGTGATACTCCACTCTACAGATTACCCCTATAGAAGCACCTTCTACATCCCTCACTTTACTCATGTTTTATACTCTAGACACATCCAGAGCTGCAGTCATGATGTAAACTCAGGGGTGACACCAGTGTACTACTACTCCTATCAGATCTAGGCATTTCTGCCTGATAATAAAGTAAGTGACAGTGACCCTGCCAGACCTCCACAAGTCCTCCGAGCCTGCCGCTCCTGCAGTGATGGACAGATTCTGCTTGCTCTGGGGTTGCCATGGCAGCATCTGCTGACTAAGGTCATGTGACCTTCTCTTTTATAATTGTGTCCTTATGAGTGGAGCAAGCAGAGGGGAAAATGGCGACCAAGGCGAACATTAGACATCACACATTATTTCCATTATAAATCCAATGTAAAAGTACCAGCCCTTGGCATCACCGGGGACACAGCTCATTAAAGCTAGGGATGTCACCCAGCTTTCCCATATACCTGAATGGCAAATCTTCCTATTAGAGTAGCAGTACTGGCGCAGGGGTTGTAGGAAAACCTGGTGGCAACAAACATTACTGTCACCCAGCTTTCCCATATACCTGAATGGCAACTCTTCCTATTAGAGTAGCAGTATTGGCGCAGGGGTTGTAGGAAAACCTGGTGGCAACAAACATTACTGTCACCCAGCTTTTCCAGATCCAAATGATAAATGACAAAGAATGTCTCCACAATGTCCTTTTGTACATGATTGTCTCTCTGTCTGTAGTTGGACTCTGCTGCCCCCGGAGGTCACACACCCAGGGACAGTAATCTGAACTGACAGGACGTGAGACCCAGCACATCCACAGGTGACACCTACAGAGACCAGAGGTGAAAGGTCAGAGAGCCTGCACCTAATCTTACCGCCTGGAGCCCAAGAAAAGGTAGAAGCAGCCTGAACCAGAGATGTGACACTGCAGGAACGGAGCAGCTACGGACTACGCCACTTACATGAAGTCCTACTGGAGGAAGCTCATCCCGAGGACGGACCGCTCCGCAGTATGTGTTGCAGATACTAGGGGCAAAATTCTATACAGTAATAGTAGAACGTGTTAGGGTATGTTCACACGTTGGAAAATGAAGAGAAATTCCTCTTATTTTATCGCTGCCGTATTTGGCCACGGTCTAGCTTTCCACTGCTGCGGCCTCTACCTCACACTGAAAATAATGGGAGGCAGATTCAGGGGCAGCATCCGCGGCTTAGGCTCAGTTCACACCAGCACTTAAACTTCGTTCGGGGTTTCCGTCCCCGAATCCCTTTCGGGTGGAATCCCAGCGGACCCCATTATAGTCTATGGGGTCTGCGGGTTTCCACGGGTAACCACTTTTTTTAAGCAGATTAGGTTTCCATTTGGGAAGTCCACAAGTGTTCCCCCCAAATGGAAACCCGAATGCAGGTGTGAACCTAGCGTAATTCCTACATGTGAACCTATCGCTAGGATTAGATACACAACCCTTTAGAGTATCACACATGATAGGATTAGATACAGAGGCTCAGCAGATAGTAAGTTACAATATAATTCAGTAACATTAGCTACTTACCGATCAAGGCGGTTCTGTCAGGTAGGTTCCCGCAGTCTCCGGTCGCAGTGTGCACAGAGATCAGGACTCCACAGTTGTCAGCGCTGGTATGAGCCGCTGGATACACAGGGGAGGAGGAAGAGGAGGAATGGGAGGGCGATGTGATACAGATCAGTTTACACACGTCAGGTGCACTCGGGCAGGGAACTGAAGGGTTAAACACAGAGTAATGTTACCTGTGTGATAGAGCACTAGTCACACCACAGTCTGTACACGTCGCCCGTCTCATACACTAGTGGTACAATCATCAATAGTGTCAGAAGGAAGAACAACTAACAAAGGATGACAATGTATTCTGGTGCAAACGGAGCAACGTTTATCAGGATTGTGCTCCGGCGTCATCCATGCAAGGGTGAACTGCGCACCAAACCATGAAGCCAGTGCAAAGATAAACACAATATATGGCAGCGTTCACCATCATTCACACCAATTCCATTCTTTGCCATTTCCAGACCTCTGCTTGCTGTCAGTGACTGAACAGATTATTCTACCTAGTTCTGCTTGCATCCAGTCTAGATAACGCTCTGTGAGCTAAACACATCAGCACAAATCTCATTCCTGTCCTGATAACTTGTTACAATGTATCAGTGCCAGTAAAATACATCAGCCTGGATCCCAAGCGGTTCATCTACTGCAGACAATTGTAACAAACTGCCAGCTGAGAGAGGTAAGTCAGGGCCAGTGGTGTTAAGAAAATAAAACACAGTCTATTAGACAGATGGAGAATTATAACAACACGATTGTGAAGGTTTTTTCTTTAACCAAGTGGCCACTTATGTCCTACGTGAGCACTTAGGGTCAGGTTCACACAAGGACACTGAGCGCAGGTGACTATGGGAACACGGCTGAATGATCACTGGGGTTTTCCAGGGGCTTATATACTAAATGGCCTGTGCTCAGGATAGGTCAATAACATGTGATCAGTAGGGGGTTTGATACCGGGGACCCCACAGATCAGCTGATTGCTGCGACCTCTTCACTTCAATACCAAGCACAGCGCCGTACACTGTATAGTGGCAACGCTTGGTATTGCAGCTCAGCCCCCTTCTCTTGAATGAGACTGGGCTGCTGTATCATGTGACTAATGAACAGGACATAAACAGCACAGGGAAGAGGCCGCAGTGCTTGTGAGTAAACAGCTGATCTGTGGGGTCCCCATCATAGTTGTATTTGAGTATTTTCTTTGGGGTTTCCTCTTTACTGGATTCTTTCTGTTGTGGTGAGAAATAACCATAAGATACCATGTGTGAGTTGGGATCGAGGGATCTATAGGACCATGGTCCGACCCCACACCGTCAGCCGCTATAATGCACATGACCCAACTGATGTAAGTGGCTCCTTACAAGGTGATTTCATCTTTGGCTCCTCAGGTCTTTACATATTCGGAATTCCTCTGTGGACGACACAGCAAGAACTTCTGTGACCTGAGGGCTGAGCGGAAACGCTGAGATCCAGGTGCCCCCATAACTGCACCAGCACAGCAGCTGTACGTCGTGTACTCCATGCCAGAGGGCTGGAGACAAGGCGATTACAGGGAAGCAAGAAGATGATGAAATCCTATAAACCGGAGATCACACGAAGACCTCGCACACAGACCCTTAGGCTGGGGCTACACGGCAGTTTTGGCTGCAATTTCCCTTGCACAACCAAAGATCACAGTGTCACCCTGCGACTCCAACACTTATGTTAGTGAATGGAGTTATAGTGCGACTCGAGGGTGCCGCTACTGTTGTAAGGCGAGCAATGTTAAACTTTTTTTGCGACTAGAAATCGCAGTCAAGGCCCTAACATGAGTGAAAGAGTGTCGAGGTAATCCAGCAATCTTTGGTCACAATGTGTTTTATATTCACATCAAAAGCTGCATCAATAATCCTGCTCTTACATCTAGAGCTGCAGTCACTATTTTGTTACATTATATTACATTATACTCCAATCACAGCCAGAGCTGCTCGAACCCTAAAATGTGCAGGGTTACCATGAAGCTGATGACTTTTGTTGTGACTCCTGTCAAGTGACTAGAGATTGGCGTGCTGCCCTACGACTCCATTAACGTGAGGGCAACTTCACGTCACAACAAATATCCAGCACTGCACAATATTTTAGCACCCTTGGGGTCACTGCTTTTCCATTCACTTACATTGGTGTAAGATGGCGTGGCCATCTTTGGTCACAGCCAAAGTCACCGTGTACCCCCCCCAGCCTAAATATACCTGCTGGAAGATCTCGATCAAGACTGTATTCAGACATCCAAAATGTACCCACAAGACCCCCTGTCCTAAGAATGAGCGAGCCCCTTCCCAGAAACATTAACCATCTGAAATTCCAATCATCATTTCCTCCAGTGTAACCCGTGTCCTAGGACTATCGACTCTTTAATGTTACTCAACGTAGCGAGACGAGGACCCGGAATCAAAGACGTTAGGATTAATGGCCTGATAACAGGTCCGACCCCTGCAGCGATAATCACATGATGGCAGTCGACCGTCTGACAACCGCTCTTAGAATACCTTGTCTATTTACTTACCAGTTTAGACCTTTACAGTCAGTTAAGGAAAAAATCTGCACATCGGACAAGCAGAAGCGAAATCCACAGCTAACAGATGTGGCATCATTGTCAGTATCTGGACTCAGCCTTACAATTTAGGTTTGCTACAATGTATCCAGTCTGGACAGTCCTCTGCACTTGTCCTCTACAATGTATCAGTGGATGTAAAACATACCAAACACATTAAGGGTTTGCTAATATGTATCTAATGCTAAATATTGCTACAGTTGTATCTAGAGCGGACTCTGTGAGCGAAACATCAGCAGCACACGACTCTCCTGTCCAGATAGTTACAATGTATCAGTGCAGATAACATGTATGAGGCCAGGGTGCTCAGTTCACAGAGAATTGTCTACACTGGATATAAAACTGTAGCAAACCCTCAGCTGTGAGAAGAATCAATGGTCTTTTACACTAATGATTGTTACAATGTGTCATAGCGACAATTAAAGGTCATTAGACTGAGGTTAATTGTGACAGGAAAGGAAAAATGAACCATAAATTCAATTACTGGCAGGTTTTCTGACTCTACACGATGATACTGAACTGGTGGAGCATGCTACGAACTCCTATACCATCCTGCCTTCCTGCTCCTATACCATCCTGCTATCTTGTCCCTATACCATCCTGCTGTCTTGCTCCTATACCATCCTGCTGTCTTGTTCCTATACCATCCTGCCTTCCTGTTCCTATACCATCCTGCCTTCCTGCTCCTATACCATCCTGCTATCTTGCTCCTATACTATCCTAACCTTCCTGCTCCTATACCATCCTTCTATCTTGCTCCTATACCATCCTTCTATCTTGCTCCTATACCATCCTGCTATCTTGTCCCTATACCATCCTGCTATCTTGTCCCTATACCACCTGCTATCTTGCTCCTATACTATCCTAACCTTCCTGCTCCTATATCATCCTGCTCCTATACCATCCTGCTATCTTGTTCCTATACCATCCTGCTGTCTTGCTCCTATACCATCCTGCTATCTTGTTCCTATACCATCCTGCTATCTTGTTCCTATACTATCCTGCCTTCCTGCTCCTATACCATCCTGCTATCTTGTTCCTATACCATCCTGCTATCTTGCTCCTGTACCATCCTGCCTTCCTGCTCCTATACTATCCTGCCTTCCTGCTCCTATACCATCCGCTATCTTGCTCCTATACTACCTGCCTCCGCCCATACCACCGCTATCTGTCCCTATACCATCCGCTATCTGCTCCTATACTATCCGCCTTCCTGTTCCTATACCATCCTGCTATCTTGTCCCTATACCATCCTACCTTCCTGCTCCTATACCATCCTGCTATCTTGCTCCTATACTATCCTGCCTTCCTGCTCCTATACCATCCTGCCTTCCTGCTCCTATACCATCCTGCTATCTTGCTCCTATACTATCCTGCCTTCCTGCTCCTATACTATCCTGCCTTCCTGCTCCTATACCATCCTGCTATCTTGCTCCTATACTATCCTGCCTTCCTGCTCCTATACCATCCTGCCTTCCTGCTCCTATACCATCCTGCTATCTTGCTCCTATACTATCCTGCTATCTTGTCCCTATGTTTGTGAATAATAGATGGTGCAATCCTAGACACATTGTGATTAAGGAGCAAACTTGCTGTAAGGACATTGAACTATTAGCTGTGAGCATGAGACCTTTCTATCTACCAAGGGAACTATCACATGTCATCGTGATAGCTGCATATGTCCCCCCTCTGCGAAAGCTGACGCTGCCTGCGAGGTCCTACAAGCCACGCTGAGCCAGTTACAGTCTCAGCACCCCCAGGCCCTCCTTCTTGTGTCTGGCGATTTCAACCACGCCTCTCCATCATCCACACTTCCCAGTCTCACACAGTATGTAACCTGCCACACAAGAGACAACAAAACACTGGACTTGTTATTTGCCAACGTGAGGGAGGCATATAACTCATCAGCCCTACCGCCCCTGGGGAGATCGGATCACAACCTAGTACATCTCCGACCTGTGTACAAGCCACTTGTACGTAGAGAACCAGCTGTCACCCGCACAGTGAGGATATGGTCCGAGGAGAGTGATGAGGCTCTGAGGGATTGTTTTGACACAACCGCATGGGAAGTGCTGCAGGATTCGTATGGAGAAGATATAGAAGGACTCACACACTGCATAACGGACTACATTAATTTTTGTGTGGACAACACAGTACCCACAAAAGTGGTGAGGTGCTTCTCCAACAACAAACCATGGATTAACTCTGATATAAAAACACTACTTAAGGAGAAAAAGATGGCATTCAGGACAAGAGATAAGGAGGGGTTGAGGGAAGTACAAAAGGAGCTGAGGCACCAAATCAGGCAGGGAAAAGCCAGTTATAAAGAAAAAATGGAAAAGCAAATGGAAAGAAAAGACATAAGGGGGGTCTGGGAGGGGCTTAAGTCAATTTCAGGTCATAAACAGTCTGTCTGCCAGATTGAGGCAGATGTTAATTGGCTTAATGAACTAAACCTATTCTTCAACAGATTTGATCACACACCAGCTCCTCCCACCCCAGTATGTCCTTCAGCTTCCCCCACCACAATGACTTCACCCCATTCACCCCATGTGGCCACTTCCCAACAGACCAGTAAATCCAGAAATCCGTCTTTATCTGACCACAGTCTGACCTTCACACGGGCCCAGGTGAGGAAGGAGATGAAAAAGATCAAGGCGAGGAAAGCCGCAGGGCCAGATGACATCAGTGCAAGGCTAATTAAGACTTGCGGGGACCAGCTGTGTGGTATAATTACATATATGTATAATATGAGCCTGAGGCAGGAAATAGTCCCTGAATTATGGAAATCTTCTTGTGTGGTACCAGTTCCAAAGAAACCCCACCCTATGGACCTCAACGACTACAGACCTGTAGCACTGACATCCCACCTGATGAAGATCTTAGAGAGATTGGTTCTCACACATCTCCGCCCTCTAGTGAGCCCCGCTATGGACCCCCTCCAGTTTGCTTATCGGCCGGGCATTGGGGTAGATGATGCCATCATCCATCTTCTGCACAGGGCTCTGTCTCACCTGGAGAAACCAGGGAACACAGTGAGAATAATGTTCTTTGATTTCTCCAGTGCTTTTAACACCATACAGCCCAGGTTACTGAGGGACAAGCTGGGCCTTGCTGGAGTGGACCACCACCTCTCCAACTGGATCCTAGACTACCTCACAAATCGACCTCAATATGTGAGAGCCCGAGACTGTGTGTCAGGTACAGTGATCTGTAATACGGGGGGCACCTCAGGGTACGGTTCTCGCCCCTTTCCTCTTCACACTGTACACTGCAGATTTTAGGTGCTCTCATCCAGCTGCTACCTACAGAAGTATTCTGACGACTCTGCAATAGTAGGCCTCATCACAGATGATGATGACAGGGAGTACAGAGAACTGAACCGGGTTTTTGTGGACTGGTGCCACCGGAACCACCTGAAGATTAACGCGGGGAAGACCAAGGAGATGGTGGTGGACTTCCGTAAAGGCAGATGCCCTCCAAAACCAGTGGACATCCTGGGGACGGGCATCGAGATTGTGAACACCTATAAGTACCTGGGTTTGCTCCTTAATAATAAGCTGGACTGGGCAGATCATATGGAGGCCCTGTACAGGAAGGGCCACAGCAGGCTCTACCTGCTTAGGAAGCTGAGAGCCTTTGGAATCCGGGGGGCACTTCTTAGGACTTTCTTCAACTCGGTAGTGGCATCAGCCATCTTCTTTGGAGTGGCCTGCTGGGGGAGCAGTATATCAACCAGGGATAGAAATAAACTTGACAAGCTGGTTAGAAGGGCCAGCTCTGTCCTGGGGAGCCCACTGGACCCAGTGCAGGTGGTGGGTGACAGAAGGATACTGTCCGTGGTGAGCTCCATGCAGAGAAGAAGTCCCATCCCATGCATGAGACTGTGATCGCGCTGAGCAGTACTGTCAGTGACCGACTGCTCCACCCTAGGTGTGAGAAGGAGCGCTATCGGAAGTCTTTCCTCCCCACCGCGGTTAGGCTGTACAACCAACACCGACCTAAGCGGAGATCATTACACACAGAGAACTGAAATATCTCTCTGCCTGTTATATCCCCCCCCCCCCTCTGCTACGTCCTATCTGTCTGTCTGCTATCAATGTAATGCCTCTCACCTTGGAACATTCCTGTACATGTTGTATTTGTATTTGTATCTGCTTATCTTATCTTTGCTGCTGTAACACACTGAATTTCCCCATTGTGGGACTATTAAAGGACTATTATTATTATTACTATTATTATTATACCATCCTTCTATCTTGCTCCTATACTATCCTGACCGCTGTCCCTTGTGCACTGTACCACAGTGTTGGCAGCAGAGATCCTAGCTGTCTACACAGGAGCTGTACAAGCGTGGCTACGCTGATGTGCAGATAGTAAGGACAAGTGGCGATCTCTGCTGCCGACACTGTGATACAGTGCACAAGGGACAGCGGTCAGGATATCGCTCTCTCTCCCATTATGAAGGAGCAATTGTATGGTTGACAGAGGGGATACTATGGGGGCACCATAGTATTACATAGTATTACATCAGGCAGAGGCCACTATGGCAGCATTGTACCACATGGAGGACACTTAGAGGGCATTATAGTGTTTGGGGGCTTCATCACTGTATGTTACACAGAGGACACTATTACAGTACAAAGTGACTGCATAGGATCCAGGTGGGACTGGGCAGGGTTAAAGGCGTTTCTTAACATACAGTATGTAAATACTATACCTATTCAGCTCAGACCTTCACCTGATAGTAGACAGTCTCCTGCTCTATAGGATTGTGAGTGTACCCATTCACTGACTGCAAGCAGAACTATAGAAAGCTGTAAAGAATAGAAACACAGGGTAGATCAGAAAGTTACAGCGCTGTCCATTTTATAATAATAAGAGGTCACCCTATTATACTGTAATACCTGACTACTACCACCGCGCAGCTGCCCTGCGCAGGATCACTACAATTACCAGAATCACCTGCGGAGGAGCAGAACAGACAGCAATGTAAGAAATCACTGACCAAAATGTCACAGGTCTATATACATGACCAGGAATATACCGTCACTTACCTCAGTGGCTTTGGTCGCCTTCTGTGATGGAAATATCTGGGAATCTTCTTCAGGTTGCCAATGTGTATAATCTCCGCATAGCAGCGGGTGTCACCTGCCGGACCCTCCCCATGTATTTATTTATTATAGTTATCTACAAAGTTATTCTCGCATACAGTGACAAATCTCGGATTATTAAGTCATTAATGTTGTAAAACTCGACGTGGACACCTTGCGGATTTTTTCCACATGGATATTTTTTGGTTATTTATATTTTTTTTATTTCATTCAGGTGACTACAAAGCAAAAAGAGGCACCAAAATCCAATGTACAGGTTTGAGTAAAATCCTCACTTATTTCTGTGCATATATCTGTGGATTTTCCACATTCACGGCTATGTTCACATCAGCGTTGCAGTCTTCCGCCGTGTGCCTCTAAACCACGTCTTGTGGTTTCAGTTTTAAAGAGCGGACAATCTACAGATCCCATTATAGTTAATGGGGTTTGTCGGGCTCTGTAGGTGACCGCTGTTGTAGCACTCCGCCTCCAAAGGACCAGGACAACGGAAAGGCCCACACTAGGGTCAGTCCTCCAGAGCTGCACTCACTATTCTGCTGTTACTAGTAACAGTCAGCACACTTCTGTCTGCACAGGGGGCCGTCGGTTTCCTAACTGGTGGGGATCATGTACATGCAGTATGTGGACAGTGAAGACACGGACAAGCCAAGAACAAACCAACAATTTATTTCCAATCAGATGTGAGGACATTATTAATAACTAAACGGAAACTACCAGATCAGACTTGGTGGATTTAGATCCTCGGTTACATCAAATAATAGGAAAGGAGATTCCCTCCAATGTCTTTAAGACACTTCTTTTACTTCCATCTCCTGACAACCCAGACAGGCCACGTTGCGACTGCTTCCGGATGAGAACTGTTGTCATGGTAACACACTGTAAGCGCTGGCTGACCCTACTAGGTGGCCAACCTTATCAAACAATTATTTGTCAAAAACTAGAAAAAAACAAAGTGCTCTTTAAACACGTCGCTCAGTGCTCCGGCATAAATAAAACTGATCCAGCGCAGTAAGGCCACGTTCAGACACTGATTTGTGTCGTTATATGCAGAAAGCATAAACCCTGTATAACTTATAGAAGTGCTAAAACTTTCTAACAGGTCTCAATCTGTCACAATTTCCAAGATCTCTGGAAAAGAGAGGCTGAGAATCCATCCTGACCTAGTCCTGCTCACTCAGCTGGGATTCTTAGCATATCACTGTGTAGGTGACTTAAAGAACATGTCATCCATATTAGACTGGTGGGGTCTGACTCCTGACACCCCCGCCAATGGTGCTCACTCTGATTTCAGATTGGTAAGCACTTTCAGAGCGAGAACTGCTGCTTTGTCTCATATAACGCTGCAATATCTCCCCACTGAAACAAAAAGTACAAAGCAGTAGGAAACACAGAGCCCTGACATGCAGCCCCACAAAAAGCAGTGACCCCCGAGAGCCCCAATAATCTGATATTGATAACCTATCGGAATTTCAAAGGCTGGGTGACTCCATTAAACCCAGCAGCAGCAGCAGCGAGCTCAGCCCAGGCTGACAGCACTGAAACACTGATACTAGCACATAGCTGTATGAGCAGGACTAGGTCAGGGAGAGTTTTCAGTCTGGACTCTTCCCATAAACTGAGGACTTCACTTCCTTAGTTCAACTTCTCCGTATTTAGAAGATGCAGAATGACTTGTTCCAGCTTCTCCACCTGTAAAAGGACAAGAAGATGTCAGAGAGTCAGCAGCAGCCATAACCATCTACAGAAGATCACACAAATACCGCATACACGTGCATGCTCAGCCGAGTAATGCATGTGTACTGGACTGGGAAAACCCACGGCCAGCCTCTTCCCCCAATATCTGCCACTGATGGTCGGATGAACCCATCAGAATGAGATGAGCCAGTGCATTACCTAGTGTGTGCGGGGCCTGCCAACAATCCTACATAACAGAACTGTGAGTGTCGCCCCCTGTAGGAGCTATGAAAGGGACATAAAGCTTTACATTTTGCTTCCAGATCAGCAGGTAGGTCCATAAGCAGCAGCAGATGATGTTTCTGGATCTTTATATGAATGTTGTTAATACGAGAGACAACTGGACTGTAATACACAGCAGAGTCCCAGTGAAATCTAAGCCATGGGTCCTGAGCATCCCAGAAGTAAGGAGCAGAGTGAATCTCCTCTTACCCAAGCAATCCTAGTTCACAGACCCCCCACCTACCCTTTTTATTTGGAGGACACTTTTAAGCCTGTAACACAATGAGGATCCAGCCGGCTGGCTCTACACCCATCCCATACACAACAAACAAGCCACCCCAGCAGACAGATATTTGACAGCATGTCCTAACACAGCGCCCTGCACAGGGGTGGGAGGATAGGACCACAGATAAGGGTCTAGACAGAGGGGGGTGCTCCTCAATTACAACAAACCCCGCCCTGATGTTTTACAGTCCTCGTGAATTAACCGCGCCTGTGCTGTGAGATTTTACCTTCTGCACTGGAGTAGGACACACATGCAGGTTGTAAGGAAATCTGAGGTTAAAACAAGAAGTGGACCTGGCAGGAAGGCGAAGAGAAGTCCTTTAGATTTCCCAACCCTTCAGGATCTTCTTGCTTTAGCTCACAACCCATATGTGCGATTCCAGTCTGATACAAAGTGAAGCTTTTTGAAAGAAATAGAAAGTGTGAGCCGGGCACAGACACTTCACTCTCCACCAAACAGACCATAAGACCAGACTCAGACATGGCAGATCTCTCCTGGATTGCACACTACAGATATTATAGTACAGTATATACAAGTAAGGATGTCAGGTCTTGCTGTAGATTCTAGCAAACTGCAGACTTTCACCCCATGACCATGCTAATGGTGAAATCCACATGTAAGCATGCATATTCTGCAGCTGACTTGGGGAAAGATCTGCCACATGTGTACATGGCCTTAGGCTTTCAGTTTTCTTCCCTCATCTACTATGTAATTCAGACAATATTTTGCAAATCTGCTGCAGTGAAAATAAATCCCAAACACTTATAACATGGATGGTAATGCAGGACTTAGGACATCCCAGGCTTATGTTTCATCTATCAGCTGCAGCATTTTACATACAACATAATCCACCCATGAGGTATGACTTACTCGTTTTAGGAGATCACGACAGCAGCAGTGATCTGTAAATTAAAGGCAAAAGAGTAACAAAAATGCATAAAATTGAAGCAAAATAAAAAAAATAGCAAAAAGGGACAGGTGGTAATATTTATGTTCAGAGGAGAAGGAGGACTGTAACCATATACACTATATATGACCGATGCATTCTTACCTGAACAGCCCTTAGTCCTGGACGTCACACTCACAGTCTGTCCATCCACCATCAGCGTCCTAACCACATGTAAGACGCCATTCCCCTGCTGCTTGTCCACAGTCACGTGATATATTCCAGCGTCCAATGACTTGGCTGTGATGAGAACTTCAGCCCCAAATAACAGAGAACTCAGAGTACACGTAGCCACTGGCGGCCATGGCTGAATTACTGGCAGCAAATCTATGGTGGGGTTTCAAATCAATACATAGCATTAAGACAATACGGAAGAACTGGCCCCAGATACACCCTGCAGGGTGCAACCAACTAAATGGACCCCAAATAGAAATCTAGAAACAACGTTATTGGCGTTTTTCATGTATACTGCATCCTTTTGCAGATCCATGGTTTTCACTTTACCTTAATCTATCCCCCACCTATCTAGAGGGGGTTTTGCAGTGTTCCTCACCTGCAAGGGAACATTTGGTCAGCTGCACAGGAAGCTCCAGAAAGCTTTCCTTTATTGGACGAAGGCAGGACAAGGGTAGGACCTCCACGTTGCCATAATCGGCGTAAACTATTCTGGCAGAGGAATCTTGAAGCTCCAGGACGACAGCTCTGTACCACTGGCCGTCCTCTGAAATATACAAAACAGAAGACACGTCTGCATTGTGGGGTATAGGGCACAGATATATTACAGGGGCCTTTTAGTAAAAGATAGACCACAACATCTAACTGCAGGAGTGCCTGTAAAATGTTCCCACTCTAATAGAAGTAACTATAACAAGACAGGAGGCCGCAGAGCTCCCCAAAATGCGATTACCATACAATACTGGGCAAAAGTTTACAGCAGGTGTGGGGAAAAAAATGCTACACAGTAAAAAGGCCTTCAGAAACAAAATAGACCAGGGCTATATCTGTGGGGGCCGGATCATCACTTCCAGGACTCCTCCTCCAAAGGGCAAAGGTCATACCAAATATTGATGGGATTTACATTCCTCTTTTCTTCATTCACAAAAATAAATTAACCCTTCTATTTCTGAAAGCAGTCTTACGATGCAGCATCTCCACACCTGCCTAAAACATTTGCACAGTATTGCACGTTCCTTATTTACTCTGTAGTGATGCACAGGTCATCCCTCAATGGGGATCACTCTTGTTCCATGTCTGACACATATGCAGTAAGTTTCTATCAGTGTGGGGAAACAGGAGAATCCATATGTTGCCCTGGGTCAGGGCAGAAGCCTGGATCCTGCTGCACTGTCATGGGTGGATGCCTTCAGAGGCACGGAGGGGGGATTTATGTGGCAGGATAAGATGGCTAACAGCTTTATTTTACTGACCGGTGAATTTGGCGCAGCAGGCGCCTCCTACCGCTGGGCTGTAATCGTGTGGATCGGCCTCTTTGCTGCAGTACTCGAATATTTCCTTCATCACCAGGTGGAGTCTCTTCACATCAACTGACGGAAAAGGCAAGAAAAGTTGTAAGTCAGAGCAGATCTGAAGACAGAAGCTTCACTGACACCAAGGTAGACTCCCAGCCTGGCAGAGGCGCGGAGGGTTTTTAGGTTGAACCTTTTCCTCATGAACAGACAGTTCTGGCTCGCCCATCTACGAGCACTGCGACACCTGAAGTACAGGAAACGCTCAGTCTGGTGTGGCGGTCAAATGATTGCCGCAGGTCTGGATTTTCTCCAATGTGGTGATCAGTTGTTATAAGTCACTGCAAGGAATATTCAGCATTACACGGCGGCCATTCACATGGATAGTTATCATTCCTGGAGTGCAAGGAGCACATATGGCACAAACCCTAATAGGATACATGGACAAGAGATGATGTCTTTGTAAATTTCTCCTCTCCTTCTTCTCGAAGTGTCGAATACACATTGCAGGGTCCAAAATCTACTGACAATAGGACCCATAAGCAGCAACTGAGGATGAGGAGCCTTTTACTATAGGGGTCTTGTGACTTTCACAGATTCCTACCTCACATAGCTGTTTATGTCTGGCTTAAAGGAGTTTTGCCACCAAATACCTTCACCTCGTACTCACAAATGTTTAATAGCTCAGAGCCCACTAGAACAGTGGGCCCAGGTTTCATGGTTCCTTCTGCTGGTTGTATGAAGCGCAGCGTTGTGTGTCACTTCCATAGAACGGAGTGGCACCATACATGACCGACTGCTGTCCTCCGCACTGCCGCCATACTGAGCATATAGGGTACCAGTGAACATATTTTTATGACCTAACCTCTCTGGTTGGATTAAATAAAGAGGTGTTATCTATCATATAGACCTGCATTAAAAAACCTACTCATGTGGGATTGCGCCTTAAGACATTGACATTGCAAACCTACAAGGAAGTTTTTTTTTGTTTCTCACCCCTGTTTTCCTTTGGGAAGACGTAGAACAGGTCTGGACTGATCACCTTCAGAAAACAAGCAGGTATGGCTTCATTTAGAGGCAAATCCACGGATATCCATGTTTGTGCAACGGAGACCCCTGACAAACAGTAAGAAGGTTTAGGGATGCAAATACCAAACTGCTCCTGAGGCAAGAAGACGACTACAATGCTCCTTAATCCATAGCACATTCTAGATCTGGAGTTTTTTTTTAGTTGGGATCAAATCAGGAATTCCATAGTACATTGGACACTAATGGACCATTTATTAGGGCTCTGCTGGTAAACAGCAAGCACTCAATAGAAGGACAGGACAGAACTTGTGATCTGACAAAAAAATAATTGTAAAAGGGTGTTATCTGAAAGCCAAAACTAAAACAATGGTGACCCATCAGGACTGCACACAACGAACCAATCATCATGAACAAGTCCACAAATGCAGTTGTCATGCAGCGAAGTTGCATAGACAAAGCGGTCCTCATATTAAAGGGGTTCTCTGGGCTAAATGCAATGGTCATCTACCCAAAGGATAGGACATCAATATCAGATCACTGGGGGTCCAACCCCAGGCACCCCCACCTATCAGCTGTTCTTAGCAGTAGATATATAGAGAATAGAACAGGAATCCGTGTAGTGGCTCAACCAAGTCACTGCAGCCTAGCTCCTATCCAAGTGAGTGATGGTCGGCAGTACCAAGTCTGGCCACTACATAGAGAACAGCGCTGTTTGTATCCTGCTCCATCTCTGGATATCAGCTCTGATGTGCTTACCGGGTGACGGACCCCCAACAACCTGATACTGAGGTCTTATCCTCAGTGTCATCTGCTAATACAAGCAACACTTCTGAGGACAGTCTGAGGTCCTCCTGACTTAAAGCTCCCTTAAGCTGAGCACCTACTACTCTAAATTCCCATATTAAAGGAGCCTGTACCTACAGAACCACAGTCTTGTGGCCGTGGCATTTACCTAGCCGTTTTCATAGTCCCCACTTCAGTTGCTTTTCTTACCTGATGGATGATGGCCGCTTGCAGCACATTGGCCATTTGCAGATCTTTCAGTGAAGTTCTGCATCTTTCCATGAAAGGCTTCATTGGTTGGGTAAGACTCCGGATTCACTTGTCTTTCGTCTGAAGGAGTCGATTTGCTGACAGCAGTCGGGGGAGACTTCCTGAACTGGAATTCTCTTGGAGTTGATGGAGTAGAATTATTGGAATTTGGTTTACAAAGATCCACCGTAGAAGTCACGCGGTGAATCAGAGGAGGGGAGACACAGGAGTACGATTCACCCTGAATTGGTTTTCTACATAGGCTAGGCATCAGTGAAGCAGAACTGGTGAAGCTGGATTCCCTAGAAACAGCAGGGATGAATTCAGCTTGGTGCATTTTCCTCTGAGAAGATGGAGATACAATACTTGAATGAAGCTTCCTGCCGAATGGAGCTGGGACTCCGCAGGAGCTGAACTCCTTAGGAACGGATTTAGAGCAAGGGCCCCCATTTGGAGCCAAAGGATTCCCGTTAGTGGCGTAAGCTTCTTTATGAAATGGTGAGGTGGCCATAAGGCCCTGGGATTCTTTAGGATTCAATGTGGATAAGTTATTAGGGTGAAGAGCTTTATGGGTTGATGAAACAAAGTCCTTGCAAACATTGGAGGGGATGGATTTCGGAAAGCGCATATTTACAGACACTGGGTCTGAGTTACGTGAGCGCAACTCTCTACTATCACCCGGTGTGTCAGCAATAAGGAGTCTAGGAGCTGCATTAGAAGAAGGATATTCTTTGGGAGTCTTAGGTATGTCAAAGCGTGCATCACTGAGAATAGATGGAATGGACTGTATGGGGGGCAGCGGTCTGGACGGAGACCTGCTGCAGTCTCTGGGATTTGACTCCTTGTGTGTCGCTGCTCCTGAGTTACTATTGCAGACAGGAAGTATTTTACTAGCCAGTAATGGATCTCTTGGAGGTCGGAGGGCCTTGTTATTATTGACATCCATCTTTTGCTTTACTGTCGTCTTCTCTGGGATGGCACATTTTGTAGCTATCAGTTGGTCAGCAATAACTGCACCGCTTTCTATGGCCTTCAGCTCAACAGAATAGCCCTGCTTTGTGCGGCCAACGGCTTTAGCCAGAAGCGTCACTCCTACCACAGATTTCTGGAATATTTTCATAGCGTCTTCACTCCAATTGTCTCCAATTGGCTTTACACCTGGAAATACAAAAGTGTTATAAAATAGAAGAAGATTGTATCCTGGAGACTACGTCTAGTATTATTGTACAGAGCCTTCCATTCTTACTGTACAACCTACAGGGTGAATCCATGCTACGTGATCATCACCCTAGGTTGTGTCAGTACGGCTTCAGAGATAACACCGGCCTCTGGGGTCACACCTGAGTGTGATGTTAGTGACATGTACATTACATTTCTTCCAGGTAGCCACTGGCAGCAAGCCTAAAGTTATAATCTAAAGCGTCCCTCTAATTCCAATCTCATGGCCCATATGACACAGGGGATGGAGTGAAGCTTGTGCAGGCTGGAAGACACAGTTTGCCTCACCAACTATCCCGCCGACTATGCACTAGCATTGCTCCCCACCCCTGACCAATGATTACAATGACTAGCTGCAAGCATTTTTGTCATCATTTGGGGTAGAAGTGCATAAGAATCTGTTCAGAGTCTCCTTCTCTATGACACATTTGTGGGTTATTATCAGTCCCGAGCCACCAGATACCAAATTCCCTCTGACAACCTGACATGGTTATTGTTTTATTTAGGACTATATGGGCATTCGTGTGCGCTGTTCTCTGTCATATCTTCTGTCCAGAAGTTTCTTACAGTGTACCGCACAACTCACCAGACAAACTACAGCCAATGGCTTGAAATGGAAGTTCTAGGAAGCCAGACGGGATTTTACACAGTTTATCCGCAGACACTTCTTCTATGTTGCCATAATCTAAAAACAGGATCTTAGCAGACCCGGCAGCGACATGATCCTTCACCTGAGCTCGGTACCAGTTCCCATCACCTAGAAAATATGCGTAAGCTCAATGGCATGTACAAAGCATCGTATCAGGCATATGGGCAGACTTTACAGCAAACCCCGGAGGAGCATTATTACAGATGAGGAGAGGTTTATTGGTGAGCGGAGAGAATAACCTGTACATGCAGTCAGTCTGCTAGCACGTCTTCAGAAGGAGTATACAGCTGGTCAGTGAACATCACCTGATGCCATTCCCTATAGGGACAGACATGATCACAATACATTATATTTGACTTCCAGTTCCTTTATATTGAGAATCTAGCCTCAGGATAGGTCATTAATAAGAGATCAGTAAAGAGCCAACACCCGGACTCCCACTGATCAGCTGTTTGAAGGGGCTGTAGTGTTCGGGTTGTGACCCCTTCAAGGTTTACATCGTATGCTGTCTTGATTCACAGCGGCTGTCCAAAGTCCATAGAAGCGAATGGGAGAGACTGTAATTACATCACATGGCCACTAGGAATCAAACAGCGTAAAATGTAAACAGTGAAGGGGTCACAGCAGGATCACTACAGCCCCTTCAAACAGCTGAACATCAGGGGGCCCAGACCCCCACTGATCCTAAAAAATAGGTCATCAATAAAAGAGGAACTGGAATACCCCTTTAATTGTGTCATTACTACTTTTCAGAATTAGATGCAGTGTGTGCTCGGGAGATAATTACTCCATTTCGGACTATTACATGCTTTTAGTCTGCATTTTTTTCAGCAGTTTTCCCCTTGCAAGTTCTCTCTCTAGTTCTCGGTTCTCCCTAAACTGATAGCCAGAGACTACCTGCGATGATTTCTCTTATAGACAACACATGGAGAAAAGAAGGAGATTCTGCGCCTTAAGTTTCTCCTGTAGAAATGTGAATAAATCACTTGAGGTGATACAGAAAACTTAGCAATCCCTGCAGCACCTTGTCTGGGCCTCGGCTTCTCTCTTACTCAATCCCCCCTCCTCCCTAGACTTCTATGAGCAGAATGTAGTCAGATCCCTGCAAGAGTTCCCCAAAACAGATTTAGCAGAGAATTCAGAGTTTAAGAGGGAGGAGGATGAGAGGAGCCTGATAAGTGAAGAAATGCACAATATCAGATCATAACAAATTCTCATCTTACCCGCATAATACGCTCCGCAGATCTCCTCCCTGGCTGGATAATACCCCTCCGATTTATGCTCCATACAATACTGTCCAAGTGATATGTTCAGCGTATTAAGAAGTTGTAAATCTGAAGAAAAAATAATGACAACAGCTAAAGAAAAAAAAATAGGAAAGAAGGAGACATCTGGTGCCAAGTAGAGACACTGCAAATGTAGTAAGAGAAGCCAGAAATACTGCACCGGTCTGATTGTGGATGTGGCAGTAGAAATCTCCGGGACTCTGCAGCAGGCACACTAATACTTCTGTCTCTTGTCCAAGCACTAGCTCTGTCCACCTCAGCTGCGCAGCAGAGTCCTTAGGCTGGCCGGCTTCTTCCTCTGCTGCCAGAGTCCTCCCATCCACTGTGCTGGGCACTGCCAGGCCGGCCTCAATGAGATGTTGTGCGATGGAGATCTTGGGTGTGACAGATTCGTCCATCAGCTCTAACGTTAAGACTCTGTCACAATCGGCCACGAGAGAGGCGGTCAATATCTTATTCATCACCAGAACCTTAAATATATCTGTAGCTTCTGAGGTCCACTCCCCTGACGAAGGTTTCACGCCTGCAGAGGAATTCACCACCAATATTAACCCTTTAACAACTAAACTTATTTTGGGCCTGATTACCTTTAAAAACCTGATGATCTATTGTTAAGATATCCATTCAATATTAGATTGACAGGGGTCCGACTTTCGGTACACCTGCAGATCAGCTATTTCTGGGCGTTGTATATATGCTAGGCACTGCACTGCTCACATGCAGGACTCTTAGGGTGGGTTCACACTTGTGGTGGCACTCCATCCGCCGCGAATCCGACCTAAATGTCGGAAAACTGGATAGGCACTGGATAAGGGAAGGTTTGCGACGCACTGCTTAAAACCCCATTCACTTGAAAGGGGTTGTAAAGCAATGCACGGGTGTGCGCTTACACCCTCTGCGCCGCAAAGCCGTTTTTTTTCGCTGGAAACAAAGTCGGACACGCAGGACTGTTTCCAGCGAAAAAAAAACGGCTTTGGGTTTCCCTTGTAGACACTTATCCCCTATCCACAGGAATAGATTAATTCCAAGCATTATTATTGTGACTAGCTTAGGTTAGGGCCACTTACCTGCCAGACAACACTGAGCAGCTTGGAAAGGTATAGATAAGAGAGTGGGCTCAAGGTGACGGACTCTTGATATGGGTAAAATCTCTGTATTTCCAAAGTCTAAGTATCCGACGAGCACAGAGTCACCTGACACTTGTCTTACCGCGCTGGCTCGGTACCAATTATTGTCCTCTGAAGAGATAAAGGACTATTACTTACGACATCCATACAAGTAAACGTGATAGGAGAAAACCAGAAGAAGCCATTGTAGTAAAAAATAATGGTCATTGTTTGCAGGATCATCACAAATGAACCGCACTTTACTTTTTTAGAGGACTTGTAGGGGTTGTCCACTCACAATAAAGAACTAAGTTTTTATGGGAATGACAGAGGTTTATTACCCATAGAAATCCATTTTATGTTTTACTTCTGAGGTTCATTCTGTGCTTGCCATGTAACAGGAACAAAATGGTGCTTTATGTGACGGCATGATGTTCTGTCTCATGTTTCTCTAGGGTGAGGTTAGTAGAGAGTATAGGGAAGATGCCTAAGAGCGGATGCGGCTAGTCAGCTGAGGGGCAGGTACCGGCACTGCCTCCTGTCAACTACACCCACTGCGCAAGCCGTCATGCCATCATAGGGAGCACTGCACTTTTCCCGTTAGGTGGTGGGGCACAGAATAGACATCATAAGGAAAATGTGAAAAAGATTTCTATAGATAAGAAACTTATATCTATAAGAACTTTTACAATATAGTTTTTATAAAGGGGTTTTCCTGGCTTGTCCATTGATGAGAACTCCAAGGATAGGTCATCACTCAAGTCCAACATCTGGGCCCCCACAATGAGATCTTTCAAGAGACCTCATTGTTTGAAAGTGTGCTGCGGCCTCTTCACCAAGCATAGTGCTATACATTATACTGCGGCTGTGCTTGGTATCTCAGCTCTGCGCATTCACTTGACAGGGACTGAGTTGCAAACAGGCCATGTGACCGATGAACGTGATGTCACATGGCCTGTGAAGTGAAAGCTGCGCTCACAGAGTGCTACCGCAGCTTCAAACAGCTGATCTGTAGGGGCCCGAGTGTTGGACCTCCACAAATCTTCAACTGATGCGCTATTCTAAAAGAAAGGCCATCAACTGAAGAGCCTGGAAAACCCCTTTAAATACAACTAAACCCAACAATGTCAATAATATGTAGTAAATAAAGTGCATTTTCTTAAAAAAATATTCTATATAGAATAATAATAATAAATATAAGTCATTTTCCTGGGTGATATTTGGGGGCAGTTACTCCCTTTCTAATTTCTCCTGATCAGATGTACAGAAAAAGTATAAAAAGTGCGACGTACCAGTGAACTGTGCGGCACATATATCACCGGGGGCTGGTAAAAACCCCGGAGATGTGAGTGAAGTGCTGCCATACAGCTCATGCATCATTACTGTAACCTCGGCAAGGTCCTCTGAAAAAACAAAACAAAAAAAACACACAGTTTAGCAAATGCAAACCTCCTAATAATCCAGCTATAAATAACAGCTATGTATACATATATATACATACACACACACACACACAAAGACAGGATATATACACTCCAGAAAGACTTACTTGCATTTTTAACCAGTTGACAGAAAAACAACCCGGGGCTGTGGATGACAGTGAGGAGCGTTTCAAAGCGATCTCCCACGCGGAGTGATGAGGACATGACTTCTAGTTTGGGAGCTGCATTACCTTGGTGGACATCCCCAGGCATTAGGTCTGGTATTTCTGACTCTTTCACAGGTCTTGGAACTTTGGGTATAGAAAGATCTTAATATGACAGGATTTCACAGGGAAACAAATAATAAGCCTTTTCTAAAACCTGGGAACAATGTCCCCAATGTCAATCAGGATTATGGTAGTACCCGGGGCTGGGGTATAGTGTGATGGAGGCGTCTGGGTCTGGTGTGTGTTATTCTGGGGACATCTGTAGCAGGCACTTTAAGTATCACGAGCTCAGCCTTGCTTAGCAAATTGCCACTAAACCCATAAAACAGGACATAGTCCAGACTTCTGGCCCTGTAAGATCACTTGGCTTGTGACGTTTATATACTAGAGAAATCTGAGTGCCCCTGAGTTAGAGAAGTCAGCAGGGGTGAAGAGCAACATTACAAGCAGTGTAGTATCCATCTACAACGGGTCCTGCATCTCTCCAGGTAAGACCTTATGTAGAATTGTATATGGGTTTTCAATTTGGAGCCTGCATTTCTTTCTGGGGGCATCTTAATGTGTAAAAACAACCACCACATAAGATTGTGTGTATAGAACAGACCTCATTGTCACTTGTCTGATGCATCACAAACTTTTTGTTATATCGCTAGCTCCCTCTATAGGGCGTTTCTGCACACAGCTATGATCAAGAATACAGAACTGAGATTACATGACTGTATTATCTGCAATACACAAGACATATGGTGCTGGAGCAGCCATGTGGTGTCCCCGCAGCCCGATAACAGGTTACAGACAGTTTTAGGACAACCTGTAGCCTGCATCATACAGGCAAACTATTACTTGCTGATCGATCCAAGTAACCACACACAGAATTTGGTTCCCCTACAGCTTGTCCTTAAGGCTGGTTTCGCACTAACCAATTTTCAAATGTGAGACTCTGTCCATGGTCGAGCCAGATTTAGTAGGTTGTACACTATGCTGGGAGATGGATTCCTAATATCATAGTTATTCTACCTAGCATACTAGGAGTCCCCTATATACTGTCCTGTAATGATTACAGTATGGGACAGTATGTAGTGAAGAGGCCGGGGCTCCTACATAACTGCTGGAACGTTCACTCCTTTATTACTGAAACCTGCCCATATGAGAGGACCCTTAGCCAGCAGAAGACCTGACTATAGTTAATGAACAGGACACAAACGAAGACATTTAGTTCATGGTCAGTCCTCGGCAGCCGGTCATATTGGGATCCACTTATCAATAACAATACTGTTGACTAAGCCTGACAACCTCTTCACCTAAGTGACAACATTATGTCATCTCACCTGTCTCAGGATCCTCGACTTTTCCGTGGTCTTTGTTCAGTGGTGGGAATGAATAACCCTTCTCAATTATTATATTATTTACATTCGTTCCTGTAAAAAAAAAAAAAAAAAAAAAGAGAGATGAGGGCAGGGGCTTACAATAATACAATATGTATACATCTCTCGGTTAAGCCCAGGATACAGTGTAGAGTCTCCGTTCGGCCCTGGTCTCCCAACCTTTGGTCTGCATGTGAGCACTCAGTGGTTGAGCATTGATACTCCATTGAAACCGATCACCACTACTCACCTAATACACTCATCTGTGGGAAGAAGATAAAGACCAGGGATCCGAACAGAGACTCTCTGTTGGACCCATGGCCGAATGGAGAGGAGAGTAAACCTATTTTATTATTTTAAGTCTCCACATAGTTTGAAAATAAAGGAATTGGAACATCCCTTTAAGGCCCCCATACACAACAGAGAAAAGTCAGCCAAACGCACCAATTTTGTCAGGACCAGCCAACAGTTTACTGTGTACAGGGGCCCTGCCAAACTCTGTACTGACATATGATGTTGAGGGAAAGAAGGATAGGGGGCACGCTGAATTTCAATGTCTGATCCCTTTGTCCTCCCTAGAAATAAGCCATTGTTTAGCAGACATGTACTGAAGGTGTGTGACCACCTATAGACCAAATTAAATATTGGCCTCATCGTAACATATCCCTCCCCCAAGGAATGTTAATGCAAACTCGGCCTCACACCTGAATCAAGCAAAGACGCCTCAACCATGTATTGTGGAAGTTCTCCCTGAACAACATCAATGACGCGGATCAGCAGCTTCTGCCCGATGAGAAGACTCTTCACTTCTACAAGACATTCTGGGGTCCAGCCGTAAGGAGGAGCAGTGACGTGCGCCAAAGCACAATGCAAAGCCTATAGAACAAGAAGAAAGAGAAAACACAGTCTAACTCATAGAAGGACCCAAGTAGTGACGGCAAATCCCCCAGCAGGGAACACATAACTCACACAAGGAGGGAACAGCTCAATATCACCATGCATCGGCTGCACACTATCCAGGCTGACAAGCTCTGTATTTCCATAATCCAGGTACAAAACCTGGGCAGTTTTCATGGTCACCTCCACATTGTACACCAGTGCTCTGTACCATTGCTGGAAAAAGAAAAAAAAAAAACATTGGCATAATGTGCGCCAAATTTACCAAATGTCACACAATCTTTGATAAATTGGATGCATCTTTAAGTCTGCCACGTCTGTCCACTATTTACGCCACGCACTGACTGGGGGAAATCTGTGGCAAGACAGGCTAATCACGCCCACTGCCCCGCCTACTTTTGAAAAATGGAATGAGTGGCGCAGAAATAAAAAAGTTGCAAATTTTTTTGTGCAAATGAGCAAAAAGTAAATCCCTGCTTTGCGACTTTTTTACGCCAGAATTCTGGAATGCAGGGTTTGATAAGCTCCCCCCAATGAAGGTTTACCAAGGACGTTGTGGAGCACAGACACGGCACTATATATAGCTCTACAAGTGAGGAAGTTCTGGCAGCATCTTTAGCATCCACGGCACTGTACATAATATGCGGCATCTATTATATCTGGAGGAAATGAGCAATGTTATTGGACATTATTATAATAATTGAGAGCTTTCCCCATAGGCAGTAATAACACTTACATGTAATTCTGATCTTAAGAGTCTGTACAGTCCAGGCTATAGACCGAGAATAAGCTGAAGTCACCGAGCACATAAGTGAATTCACACCTACCTCCTGCCTCCTGGACTCACCTGGTCCTGCTGGTACTTCGCCACACAGACTTCTCCGATCTCAGGAGTGTAGTCTTTCCTTATGTTATCGGGGTTTGAGTAAAATCTTTGTAAGAAACTTGTCACTTTCATGAGATTATCCACTGATTCAGCATTTAAGGCTTTCACAAAAAAATTACTTGGGCTTGAAAACTCCACTGCATAGCCCTGACAGGAAAAAGACAAAAAAAAAAGGTGTCAATTTTGCAATATTTTGAAATATTAAAGAGGTTTTATATGGAGCTATTTTGGCAAGAAACCAGATGAAACACGCCATTACGAGGGGAGCTCTTTCCAGCATATACCAGCTTTCCAGCCTGTCAATCCAGCTCAGTGACAGAAGACGACTATGCATTGGGCTTAAGACTATGGATTTACAGCATTGAGGGGCTGATTTATCAAGATCAGGGTTTTCCCACAGTGTTCTTGATAATCCCTGCCCCAACAGAGTTTGCACCTAATTTACACGTCATAAGTTAGGGACATCCACCAGGGTATATGCAACTAATTACATCATTGCTAGGGTAGATTTCTGCCATCATTTATACCACCAAATTGACATAAATGATGATAAATGTGACAGGGTCCGATGATCCTACCCTCACCATGCCCCTAGTGGTGTGGGGTGTAAAAATAAAAGTCTCAATTTTTGCACAAAGGCTTAAGGACTTAAGGCCAAAATCCTGACTTTATTCCATGGCTTAAATCAGCCCCTGAGTCCTGTGTATTATATACAGATGTGTATGCCGTATATACTGTAGACACATTAGGTAGCAACCACTACAATTATGTAACACCAGGGGGCGACATAATTGTGTATCAGCAATTAAAGGACGATCACAAATGAAGCCTGACTATATTGGGTGTGAACTAACAATCTACTAAAGTGAATTCATATTTATCCACTGAACAACCCCTTTAAGACAAATGCCCTATCTTTACCAAATCCTAAGGTTACCATCAGTAAGTAAAGCTACAATTGGGGCCAAATCAGCAGATTATTGTTTTGTGCTCACAGCAGGTAATACTAATGTACAGATATTTTACCTGAAACTCCGTCCCTTCCCTCAGCGCGTCCTCCTGTATTTCACACAGCATAATCTTCCTTCCATTTACCGCTTCATTCTTGGGGTCAGGAGTTGGAGACACTTTGGTCTGGGATAATAAAAATCAACATTTAGTAAGTGACACAGAAGATTTCCACATATAACACACACCAGTAGCATGACTGGAAATATATCATTTTACTAACGGGTTACATTGATATAACAATCCACATCTAATATATTGTGTAATCATTTAGTTCCTGGACATGGGTCAGGCCCATAAAAACCTCTACTGATACCATCCATGTCAAAAAGTCACACGTCAACAACCTTATCTTGGAGACCATGTTTCGCTATGGCATTTACTGTAAGGCTAGAGCTCGGGACACTGCTTATATTAAGAATATTATTAATAATTTGGTATTACATATTTTACTTCCTGGCATCCCAATATAAAGGACTTGCACTTGAATTGTTTGGTCCACTGGGCGGTCACTGACTATTCTCTGATAGCGCTAAGTATTGGCAATGTACAGTACACATGTACAGCTGTGAGCGGTCAGCAGGTAGCAATGGCAAAGACCCACACAGGCACCCAGCAGTCATAAACAGCGGTCAATGCAACTCCATGAGACACAGCAGAGTAGGCAGTGGCAGACATTAGCCGCCCAGAGACCCACAGGAGGTTGATATGGAATTTTGTGAGAAAAAGGCAAATTGTATGTAACTTTTTTCCAATAGGGAATGAATGTAAGTGTTAGCCCCCTAGTAGTAAGGTCTATACTCATGGTGCGGTGTCCCCCAATGACATTAAACCTGTGTTACCTTTGTGTGTCCTCCATTCATAATGTCTTCGCCACTTGGGGTTTTAATACCGTTCACTTCATTCCTGAAATTAACAAAAGGACAGATATGGTAGAAATTAAAAGAACTGCATTAAAGCAAGCCCGGCACCAGGCAGTAACGCTACAAGCAGTTTTTTAGGACTAAAATACTGATGACCTGTCCTTAGAATAGACCAATGATATCAGATGGATGGAGGCACCCAATATTTAGCAAGCACAGTGCTGTAGCACAGTGCTGTACATCAGTTACAGGCTGCGCTTGGTATTGCAGCTTATAGATCTTGCTTAGTGCATTGAGGCACCGTCATGCTGGAATAGAAAAAGCTGGAAGCAACAATTCTCCAACACCTCATGGTCTGCTGAAGCAATAAGATTTCCCTTCACTGGAGCGAATTGTCCTATACTGACTCCTGAAAATCAACCTTGCAGCATTACCCCTCCTCCACCATATTTACAGCTGTAGTCAGACAGGTGACGTTCTCCTGGTATTCACCAAACTTAGACTGATCCATCAGAACGCTAGATAGAGAAGCGGGACTGGTCACCGCCCAGAACACATTTCTACTGCTCCATCTGACACTGTACTGTACACCGCTCTGACACCTGACACTGTACAGTACACCGCTCCGACACTGTACTGTACACCGCTCTGACACCTGACACTGTACTGTACACCGCTCTGACACCTGACACTGTACTGTACACCGCTCTGACACCTGACACTGTACTGTACACCGCTCTGACACCTGACACTGTACTGTACACTGTTCTGACACCTGACACTGTACTGTACACTGCTCTGACACCTGACACTGTACTGTACACCGCTCTGACACCTCACACTGTACACCGCTCTGACACCTCACACTATACTGTACACCGCTCTGACACCTGACACTGTACTGTACACTGCTCTGACACCTGACACTGTACTGTACACTGCTCTGACACCTCACACTGTACTGTACACCGCCTGCCACCTGACACTGTACACCGCTCCATCTGACACTGTACTGTACACTGCTCTGACACGTGACACTGTACTGTACACCGCTCCGACACCAGACGCATACTGTACACCGCTCCATCCGACACTGTACTGTACACCGCTCCATCCGACACTGTACTGTACACCGCCCATCCGACACTGTACTGTACACCGCTTCATCCGACACTGTACTGTACACCGCTCCATCCGACACTGTACTGTACACCGCTCTGACACCTGACACTGTACTGTACACTGCTCTGACACCTCACACTGTACTGTACACCGCTCTGCCACCTGACACTGTACACCGCTCCATCTGACACTGTACTGTACACTGCTCTGACACGTGACACTGTACTGTACACCGCTCCGACACCAGACGCTATACTGTACACCGCTCCATCCGACACTGTACTGTACACCGCTCCATCCGACACTGTACTGTACACCGCTCCATCCGACACTGTACTGTACACCGCTTCATCCGACACTGTACTGTACACCGCTCCATCCGACACTGTACTGTACACCGCTTCATCCGACACTTACTGTACACTGCTCTGACACCTGACACTGTACTGTACACCGCTCCATCTGACACTGTACTGTACACCGCTCTGACAACCTGACACTGTACTGTACACCGCTTCATCCGACACTGTACTGTACACCGCTTCATCTGACACTGTACTGTACACCGCTTCATCTGACACTGTACACCGCTTCATCCAACACTGTACTGTACACCGCTCCGACACCTGACACTGTACACCGCATCAGCCGACACTGTACACCGCTCTGACACCTGACACTGTACTGTACACCACTTCATCCGACACTGTACTGTACACCGCTCCGACACCAGACGCTATACTGTACACCGCTTCATCCGACACTGTACTGTTCACCGCTCTGACACCTGACGCTGTACTGTACACCGCTTCATCCGACACTGTACTGTACACCGCTCCGACACCTGACACTGTACACCGCATCAGCCGACACTTCTCCACCTGATATCTGACAATGTACTGTACAACGATTCATCAAACACCTGACATTGTACTGTACACCCCTCCATCTGACATTGTACTGTACACCGCTCCATCTGGCACATGACATTGTACTGTACACCCCACTGTACAACACTCCACCTGCCATTGTACTGTACAACGCTCCACCTGCCATTGTACTGTACAACGCTCCACCTGCCATTGTACTGTACAACGCTCCACCTGCCATTGTACTGTACAACGCTCCATCTGACACTTGGTATTGTACTTGGTGATATATGGCTAGCATGCAGCTTCTCAGCCATGGACACCCATGCCATGTAGCTCCCGGCAGGCTCAGCTTTTATGCTGATGTTAATACCAGAGGAGGTTTGGACTCCGCAGTTGTGGATTCAGCAGAGTGTTAGTGACTTGTCTGCACTCAGTGGCAGTGGAATTGTTGCAGCTCCTAAACACTTCTTCTCAATAATACCACTCACAGGTGATGTGGAATATCTACAAAGGAAGCCATTTCTTGTGAAGTAACTGGTTGCAGCGGTGGATCCTATTACAGGACCAGGCTGGGATTCACTGAGCTCCAGAGAAGCGGCCATTGTGTCACAAATCTTTGTATAGACGACTGCATTGTTAGGGGCTGGATTATATACCCCGGGGGCAATAGGGCTGAACAAAACACTGAAACTCATTGATGAAGAGCTGCAGCCCAACCTTTTTTTTGTATGTAGTGCATATAACATGAGGAGCAATCACTCACGATTCGGCCGGCCTGCAGATTACAGAATGAGCCTTCCAGTCTTGTTTTTGGCACTCCACCGAGCAGTAATACGTCTGATGACAGCGGGAGCAGCGTCTGCTTCCTGGACACAAGACAAGATTTCATCTCAATATTTGCAGAGAACATTCAGGAATATGAAAAGTAAAGATGCAAAGCAGAGACTTTAATATGGGAGCAGAGCAATTCACTGGAAGGAGACGTGGTTACGGATCACTTCCCTAAACACCCAATAACATATGTTTCACACTAAACATGACAACTATGGCACTTCTAGCCATGTCATTTCATTCTCAATGATAACTGCCCCATTATGCAAGCAAACTGATGTCTTTGTCCACTTTTCTGGCCATACATCTTAATGAGAGAGTCATGTGGCTGAAACCTATTGCTTCTGACTGTCTCTTATTAACACACTGAGCTCGGCTGAGAGTGCATGTCTTTTAAATGAGGAAAAGAGAATAAGCTGCTGCCCGACTCCTTTTTCCCCTTCACACTCGTCTGTCCTCTTGGTGGGCTCAGCTGACATACCCAATGTGTATTGGCACCGTTAATGTTCATGCTCTCTGTAGATACCTACTGAATGGATGGAGTCTTCCTGGTGGGATGTCAGAGCTGGAGCCAGCTGCTCATTCTCCCCTCTCGTAGCAAACAGGCTCACACACAGAGAAGCTGCAGCTCCATCCCCCTCCTCTCCAACTAGTATTTACTGTTTTATACTCAATGGGAGGAATTCATCAATCCCTGGACGTAGAGAGAGGATATGGTGGCAAACATTTGGCACAAGGCTCTTTCTTGTGCTAAACATGCGCCACAACCCGCGTTCTGTGCCTCGGATCAGGGTGGGAACGTCTTGGCCTGATAGATTTATTATTCAGGTTACTACAGAAATCTACAACAGTTCCTAACTAGCGTAGATCTCCATTCTTGCACAGCAGAGTGCACCTGTTCTATTCCATCAGAGGTAAACATAGGGAAATCTTTCTAAGGTGTACCTCCGACAGAAGGCGTGAATGCTGTGTGAAGTGAACCTAAAGGCGGCTGTACATCTTAGCTAGCTGTGGGTCTAATGTACGCTATTTCTCCTGACTGCCCCATAAACATGCACTGATCTCGGACACGACTTTTCAATGGGATGAGGGACACCAGCTACAATCCCTCTGTCCCTGCTGAAATAAAACTCATATCTCAGTGCGCAGTTTCTGAAGCAGAGCTGTAGCGTAAAGCAGAGCGGAAAAATGAGCAGCACAACACAGCGTCACCAATAAACAAAGCAAGCAGAGTTACTGATCAATGTTATGCAGGGATGGAGCAAAGATTTAGTGTAAAGCAAGGTGGTAGATTTCAATAAACAATGCTGCTTAGCTGGAAGCATTGATCACAGCGCTGCTGCTATAGAGCAGGGCTGCAGTATGAATCATGGTGGAGCAGCAAAAAAAAAAAAAAAAAAAAAAAAAGCCTTGAATTACCCAGGAGGACAGCGCAACTCCCTACTGAGCAGACTACATATACGATCACACAACTGTATATGTACCCCCGTCCAAGCTGTGGGTTTCCTATATGTCCAGTGCCAAAAGGAGCACAGATATGGTATATAGTACATGGTGATATAGCAGAGATGGTTCTTACCCAATAAACCACAGCTGTGGCAGGTGGTGGATCGTCGTGGCACAACTTGTTTTATAGACCTAAAAAATTCTGAGTTACCATCAATAGACAGAGCTTTTTCCAAGGCCGTCCGTAGTTTCCTTTCCCTAGATGAGGCATCCTGCATGGAGAAGGAGCAGTCTCAGCATCACATGACACGTCTAAGGTGCTTCATCTAAAACGGTGATTGAGGGGATATGGACCAAGGTATATGACAAAAAAAGGAAGGAACTAATACGGGTTGTCTGGTCAAGATAAATACATCCATAAGGCCCAATAGGGCAAATGGATGTTATAGAGGGGGAATAACCAGCTGGTCTGACACACTATATGGAAGAGAACCCAAGGAAAGAGGACCCCACCAACCATAAGAGCTTACACTCTACAGGAGACAGGACCCACAGGCTGGATTTTCATGACTATAAAAATTGTATTTTCACACTGAAGGCATCAAAACTATGAATTACCACATGTGGAATTATATACTTACCAAAAAGTGTGACACAACTGAAAATATGTCTTATATTCTAGGTTCTTCAAAGTAGCCACCTTTTGCTTTGATTACTGCTTTGCACACTCTTGGCATTCTCTTGATGAGCTACAAGAGGTAGTCACCTGAAATGGTTTTCACTTCACAGGTGTGCCCTGTCAGGTGTAATAAGTGGGATTTCTTGCCTTATAAATGGGGTTGGGACCATCAGTTGTGTCGTTCAGAAGTCAGGTGGATACACAGCTGATAGTCCTACTGAATGGAGTGTTAGAATTTGTATTATGGCGAGAAAAAAGCAGCTAAGTAAAGAAAAACGAGTGGCCATCATTACTTTAAGAAATGAAGGTCAGTCCGAAAAATTGGGAAAACTTTGAAAGTGTCCCCAAGTGCAGTGGCCAAAACCATCAAGCGCTACAAAGAAACTGGCTCACATGAGGACCGCCCCAGGAAAGGAAGACCAAGAGTCACCTCTGCTGCGGAGGATAAGTTCATCCGAGTCACCAGCCTCAGAAATCGCAGGTTAACAGCAGCTCAGATTAGAGACCAGGTCAATGCCACACAGAGTTCTAGCAGCAGACACATCTCTACAACAACTGGTAAGAGGAGACTGTGTGCAGCAGGCCTTCATGGTAAAATAGCTGCTAGGAAACCACTGCTAAGGACAGGCAACAAGCACAAGAAGAACACAAGGAATGGACATTAGACCTGTGGAAATCTGGGCTTTGGTCTGATGAGTCCACATTTGAGATCTTTGGTTCCAACCACCGTGTCTTTGTGCGATGCAGAAAAGGTGAAGGAATGGACTCTACATGCCTGGTTCCCACCGTGACGCATGGAGGAGGAAGTGTGATGGTGTGGGGGGGCTTTGCTGGTGACACTGTTGGGGATTTATTCTGAACCAGCATGGTTACCACAGCATCTTGCAGCGGCATGCTATTCCATCCGGTTTGCGTTTAGTTGGACCAACAGGACAATGACCCCAAACACCTCCAGACTGTGTAAGGGCTAAGTGACCAAGAAGGAGAGTGATGGGGTGCTACGCCAGAGGACCTGGCCTCCACAGTCACCAGACCTGAACCCAATCCAGATGGTTTGGGGTGAGCTGGACCGCAGAGTGAAGGCAAAAGGGCCAACAAGTGCTAAGCATCTCTGGGAACTCCTTCAAGACTGTTGGAAGACCATTTCAGGTGACTACCTCTTGAAGCTCATCAAGAGAATGCCAAGAGTGTGCAAAGCAGTAATCAAAGCAAAAGGTGGCTACTTTGAAGAACCTAGAATATAAGACATATTTTCAGTTGTTTCACACTTTTTTGTTAAGTATATAATTCCACATGTGGTAATTCATAGTTTTGATGCCTTCAGTGTGAATCTACAATTTTTATAGTCATGAAAATACAGAAAACTCTTGGAATGAGAAGGTGTGTCCAAACTTTTGGTCTGTACTGTAGGTTTCATGGCCTGGGTGTTGAGACCACCGCCAACATCAGCGGCAGACAGAGCCCCTTGTCCTGCAGTCCGGTGGGGTCTCAGCTCCTGGACATATATCCTCACCATTCTTATAAGACAGGGGGCGCCGCGCTGACGTCACTTACGGAGTTCTTGGCTTCCGCTGCACCATGGCCAGTAAACCTGTTGAGGTGCGCCATGTTCTCCGGGACGTCTTCTGGGAGGAGATGAACACAATAGGTTAATAATGAGCATAGCCCGCACCTGCTTTTAGGCATCGCCTCGGAGATTACTTTACCTCCCCTTTATATCAGGACACTTCCGCCGTCTTCACCAGTCTGCACTTCTGTCGGTGATAATGGGCGCGGTCTAAATGGTCGACTCTACGGAAATAGATTTTATGATGGGACTTTAAAAAAAAACAAAAAAAAACGTGCAAAATGTGTCAAAGATTTCCTAACAAAAATGTATAGTGTATAAGAGACAAGAACAAGGCGGCGACTCCTCCGGTACACGGTGTGATGGCCGCCATAGATTAGAACGGCACCGCTTTGCGTCACTTTGGCAGCAGTTCCCAGAACTCAGTGCAGTCAGTAAGATTAGTCATACATTGCTAGTCCTGCTCAGAGCTGAGGGTTTGTTACAATTACATCCACCTAGGAGGTTATGTTCTATAAAGTATGACAGGCCTTACTCTGGACTGAGGTAACACTTACATACGAAATACTGCACCAGAACCGCGTCCCAGTCCGCACAGACGTGTAATGGCCGCAGCCGGAAGACACTGCGCTCTGAGGTACTGAGACAACCAATCAGACGCCGCCTTATCCCGCCACGTCAGGTGATGCGATGTAAGAGCCGCTATCTGATTGGCTGCGGCGGGACACAGGGCTGCGCGCCATCCATCTCCCTCAGGGCCGGGAGTAGCCCTCCTCAGGCGGTTTCTGCCTCCTCTACCCCCGGGCAGTTCTCTCAGGTCTGCGGCCTCTTCTTCCTCCTCCCCCGCTTATCCACAGCCGCGGAGCCGGTCACAGCCGCACCAGTCCTCGGGTCTCAGGTTACTGCGCAGCCGCAATTCCCGCTAACCTGAGAAGCATCGACTCCTCCTTAGCGCCCTCTAGCGCCAGGTACGGGCATTACAGGAACAGCCCCATCATAGTGTGAGGAGGCAGAAGGTAAGAGGGGTGGAGGGGGGGGCAGAAGGTAAGAGGGGTGGAGGGGGGGCAGAAGGTAAGAGGGGTGGAGGGGGGGCAGAAGGTAAGAGGGGGGGGGGGTGGAGGGGGGGCAGAAGGTAAGAGGGGTGGAGGGGGGGGCAGAAGGTAAGAGGGGTGGAGGGGGGGCAGAAGGTAAGAGGGGTGGAGGGGGGGCAGAAGGTAAGAGGGGTGGAGGGGGGGGGCAGAAGGTAAGAGGGGTGGAGGGGGGGGCAGAAGGTAAGAGGGGTGGAGGGGGGGGCAGAAGGTAAGAGGGGTGGAGGGGGGGGGCAGAAGGTAAGAGGGGTGGAGGGGGGGGCAGAAGGTAAGAGGGGTGGAGGGGGGGGGGCAGAAGGTAAGAGGGGTGGAGGGGGGGAGAGGAGAGGGGGGAGGGGGGGCAGAAGGTAAGAGGGGGTGGAGGGGGGGGCAGAAGGTAAGAGGGGTGGAGGGGGGGGCAGAAGGTAAGAGGGGTGGAGGGGTGGAGGGGGGGGCAGAAGGTAAGAGGGGTGGAGGGGGGGGGGCAGAAGGTAAGAGGGGTGGAGGGGGGGGGCAGAAGGTAAGAGGGGTGGAGGGGGGGGGCAGAAGGTAAGAGGGGTGGAGGGGGGGGCAGAAGGTAAGAGGGGTGGAGGGGGGGGCAGAAGGTAAGGGGTGGAGGAGGGGGGCAGAAGGTAAGAGGGGTGGAGGGGGGGGGGCAGAAGGTAAGAGGGGTGGAGGGGGGGCAGAAGGTAAGAGGGGTGGAGGGGGGGCAGAAGGTAAGAGGGGTGGAGGGGGGGGAGGGGGGGGGGGGGGCAGAAGGTAAGAGGGGTGGAGGGGGGGCAGAAGGTAAGAGGGGTGGAGGGGGCAGAAGATAAGAGGGGTGGAGGGGGCAGAAGATAAGAGGGGTGGAGGGGGGCAGAAGATAAGGGGGTGGAGGGGGGCAGAAGATAAGAGGGGTGGAGGGGGCAGAAGATAAGAGGGGTGGAGGGGGCAGAAGATAAGAGGGGTGGAGGGGGGCAGAAGATAAGAGGGGTGGAGGGGGGCAGAAGATAAGAGGGGTGGAGGGGGGCAGAAGATAAGAGGATGGAGGGGGGCAGAAGATAAGAGGGGTGGAGGGGGGCAGAAGAGAGGGGGAGGGGGGCAGAAGTAGCAGGTGGAGGGGGGCAGAAGGTAAGAGGGGGGAGGGGGGGCAGAAGGTAAGAGGGGTGGAGGGGGGCAGGTAAGAGGGGTGGAGGGGGCGCAGGTAAGAGGGGGGAGGGGCGCAGGAAGATAAGCAGGATGGAGGGGGCAGAAGTAAGCGGGGTGGAGGGGGCAGAAGGTAGAGGGGTGGAGGGGGCAGGAAAAGGGGGCAGCAGAGCGGAGGGGCGCAGGTAGAGGGGGCCGAAGAGAGGAGGGGCGCAGGTAGAGGAGGGGCGCAGGTAGAGGGGGGCGAAGTAGAGGAGGGGCGCAGGTAGAGGGGGGCCGAAGAGAGGAGGGGCGCAGGTAGAGGGGGCAGAAGAGATGAGGGGGGGGGGTAGAGGAGGGGCGCAGGTAGAGGGGGCAGAAGAGAGGAGGGGTGCAGGTAGACGGGGCAGAAGAGATAAGGGGTGCAGGTAGACGGGGCAGACTGGAGCAGTTTTCAACCTCTGCGATGCAAACCCCAGTCACAGGGGTAAATCCAGAGTGACCTCCAGCTGATTTTGGGCACTTTTTGTCACGGGCGGTCTTCTGCACGATGATACCTGATTTTTTCTTTAATGGCAGGCACCTGGGTGACATCTGAGTATCATGCGAGTACCCGAGGGGGGTCTCAGCGGTCAGATTTATTAGCTGTCCTATGGTGGGAGGATAAAAACTTTTCATTGCAAAACCCTTTAATAACTGAATGGTCCTTCCTTAGGATATGTCTTCAGTTGAAGATCAGCAGGGGTCTGACACCTAGGAACCTCACAGATCAGCCATTAGAAGCAGCTTCACAGGGCATGTAACATCATATTCATCAGTCACATGGCCTGATCACTGCTTAGTCCCATTCAAGTAAATGGGCTGAGCTGTGATACCAAGCACAGGCACTATACAATGTCCGGCACATGCTATGAATGCTGCGGACTCTTCATACAGATATACTTAGTTACATAGTAGATGAGGTTGGATGAAGACATCAGTCCATCAAGTCCAACCTATAACCTACAGTCCCCTACAGTGCTAATCCAGGAGAAGGCAAATAATGGACAAAGCCCCCGATGATCTTAGACTGATGACGTATCCTATAGAGTTATAATAAATCTCCTATAACTTATAAGACTTCTTTGTGATGCTCTGACACAATGATTAAGGTTCTCCATCTCCCCACAATACTGGGTGGTCACTAGAGCTGCGGCCTCTGATTCTTAGGACCAAGGGGGACCGCGACTGGTCATAAAGAAGGCACATCCTAGTAATATATGTCATGACTGAGATAGGGATGACCTATACTTAGGATAGACAGATTGGCGGGGGTCCGACACCCCACTGATCAGCTGAGACCACAATGTTCAGACAAGTGCTGCAGACTCTTCACTGCTCACCAAACAGAGCGCCACACACTGCACAGTGGTTGTACTTGGTATTACAGCTCAGCCCCACCTTTACTTGAATGTGACTGAGCCGCACACAGACCACATGATGAAGGTGATGACACTCACTGGAATGTCTCTGCCACTCCACTTAGCTGATCTGCGCGGGTCCTGACCAATAACATAATGATGATTATTCCAGTCACACAAAGTTACCCACGATCCCAATGACAGGGTGTAACTCGCTTGTGGGTGTGGTTCTGACCCTTCGGCCCCCCACTAGGGCACATTGAATACAGTTGGTTGAGCAGTGCACACGGGACCACCAGAGATGGCGGAAACCCAGCATGCGCCATGTGCAGAGATCCCACTGATATGTACAGGGCGGTTACTGGAATATGCCTTTAAAGACCTTGTTCAGACACGATGGGTTTGTAGCACACTATAAGGGATAGTAAGGAGCCCTGTTCAGGGGACCTCCCACCCCTCTGCCTGTAGGGGGCGCCCCTGCTCCTCTATACATACACTGTAACCTATAGATTACTACAGTATTCTGGCCCCTCCCCTTTCTTAGCTGTGATACATTGTAACCACATAGCAGCCGCTTACAGTCTCTCCCACCTGTAGGTACGGCGATCACATGGTACACTGACGTCACGAAATGCCCCACCCACCACACCTGCGGTGAATATCAATTATCAGAACAGCTCCACCCCGATCCCTGCAGACCCCGCCCACGGGAAGCGTTCAGCCCCTGCCCCCCGTCCTCCAGGCCGCTCCCCACTCCGCCCCTCCTCCTCAGCCCCTCCCTATTAGGACATTAGCTCGCCAGCCCCGCCCCTCCCTCGGTGATAACACTAGGCCCCTCCCACTCTCAGTCACCTTGCACTGTTGCCGGAGGTGCGCTCTGACGTCAGTCCGGAGCTGTGCGCTGATTGGTGGGAGCGGCTGCAGGAGTTGACGGCACGGCGGCCATCTTTGTTGATGTGTCAGTGAGAGAAGCTGAGGATGGTTGTTGTGTGCTGAGGAGAGTCCGGGCGCCGGCGGGTGAGAGCCCGGGGTGTGGGGGGCGCATAGGGAGGATTATACCTGTCACATGTTATATGTATGTTATATGTATGTGATACACCTGTACGTGTAGCCTGTCATGTGTGAACGCTGACCTACACAGGAACTGGCGGAGGCTCCTGGAGAGGAGTAATTATAGGGGGGGGGGAGGGGGTCAGAGAGAGTCATGGGGGAGGGGGTCACTGGAGAGGGAGTAATGGGGGGGGGGTCACTGGAGGGGCCAGAGAGAGTCATGGGGGAGGGGGTCACTGAAGAGGGAGTAATGGGGGGGGGGTCACTGAAGAGGGAGTCATGGGGGAGGGGGTCACTGAAGAGGGAGTCATGGGGGAGGGGGTCACTGAAGAGAGAGTCATGGGGGAGGGGGCCTGGAGGGGGATGGGGGGGGGGGGCACGAAGAGAGAGTCATGGGGGGGGGGTCACGAAGAGGGAGTAATGGGGGGGGGCACTGAAGGGGAGTCATGGGGGAGGGGGTCACTGAAGAGAGAGTCATGGGGGAGGGGGGTCACTGAAGAGAGAGTCATGGGGGAGGGGGTCACTGAAGAGAGAGTCATGGGGGAGGGGGTCACTGGAGAGGGAGTAATGGGGGGGGGGTCACTGAAGAGAGAGTCATGGGGGAGGGGGTCACTGGAGAGGGAGTAATGGGGGGGGGGGGTCACTGGAGGGGCCAGAGAGAGTCATGGGGGAGGGGGTCACTGGAGAGGGAGTAATGGGGGGGGGTCACTGAAGAGAGAGTCATGGGGGAGGGGGGTCACTGGAGGGGGGGAGAGGGAGTTTTAGGGGGGAGGGGGTCACTGGAGGGGTGAAAGGGAGTCATATGGGAGGGGTAGTTTTATAGGGGAGGGGGTCACTGGAGGGGCCAGAGGTAGTCATGGGGGAGGGGGTCAGTGGAGGGGAGAGAGGTAGTCGGGGAGGTCATTGGGGGGAGGGGTGATGCGGTTGTCTGTCACCATTTGGGGGGCCTTGAAGGCTACGCTATAGAGTATACAGAGGAGGTGTTATGGGGGGCCGGCGGGGTGTACACTGACTAGCGGTATGCTGTGAGGGGCCGGCGGGGCGTACACTGACTAGCGGTATGCTGTGAGGGGCCGGCGGGGCGTACACTGACTAGCGGTATGCTGTGAGGGGCCGGCGGGGTGTACACTGACTAGCGGTATGCTGTGAGGGGCCGGCGGGGCGTACACTGACTAGCGGTATGCTGTGAGGGGCCGGCGGGGCGTACACTGACTAGCGGTATGCTGTGAGGGGCCGGCGGGGCGTACACTGACTAGCGGTATGCTGTGAGGGGCCGGCGGGGTGTACACTGACTAGCGGTATGCTGTGAGGGGCCGGCGGGGCGTACACTGACTAGCGGTATGCTGTGAGGGGCCGGCGGGGCGTACACTGACTAGCGGTATGCTGTGAGGGGCCGGCGGGGCGTACACTGACTAGCGGTATGCTGTGAGGGGCCGGCGGGGTGTACACTGACTAGCGGTATGCTGTGAGGGGCCGGCGGGGTGTACACTGACTAGCGGTATGCTGTGAGGGGCCGGCGGGGCGTACACTGACTAGCGGTATGCTGTGAGGGGCCGGCGGGGCGTACACTGACTAGCGGTATGCTGTGAGGGGCCGGCGGGGCGTACACTGACTAGCGGTATGCTGTGAGGGGCCGGCGGGGCGTACACTGACTAGCGGTATGCTGTGAGGGGCCGGTGGGGCGTACACTGACTAGCGGTATGCTGTGAGGGGCCGGCGGGGTGTACACTGACCAGCGGTATGCTGTGAGGGGCCGGCGGGGTGTACACTGACTAGCGGTATGCTGTGAGGGGCCGGCGGGGTGTACACTGACTAGCGGTATGCTGTGAGGGGCCGGCGGGGTGTACACTGACTAGCGGTATGCTGTGAGGGGCCGGCTGCTTTTTGCTCATGTGCTGGTATTGCTGTATTTTTGTGCTTCCCTGTGTCAGGTGCAGACACCCCTTCCCCCCGCCCGCCCGCTCGCCCCGTGCCAGCCTCGTACATGGCTTGTTGCTGCTGATCTGGGTACAGGCCCAGTTATTTGGGTAACTTCTGCCCTGATCTCTTTACATGGACACCTGCCTGCACTGCTGTATACCCTAAGGGGCAGGTTCTGTATATAGCAGAATATATATCTATATATATATATCTATATGTACCTGTGTATGACCGCAGGACTGCTCCTACAGGGGCTTGACTTGTGACTGACATCGCTGCGGATTATGTTGGTGCTATACTAGCAAGCCTGTAAGCTACCAGTGCAGGCTCAGCCAGGCTGATAGTGAAGTTCAAGGGTTTCTACCTATGACAACACTTCCTGGAATGCAGATACTGAACAAGCTGGAGATGCTGGGCGAGCTCAGCTGCAGAATTGTGAGTGCAGCTCCGGAGCAGTGTAAATCATTGCAGGTTTTTGTTTGTTTTTAGTGGCAGAGGGGAGGGCTAGCGGTAGTGTATGTGTGTATATATATATATATATATATATATATATATCAGTACAAGGAGCTTCCTTTATATTTCCTCTCCCTTTTGAAGTCACTCTTGTTTTTGGCTCAAATTTGCATCAAAATTTGCAAGAAAAATCCGCTTTTCCGCAATGTGGCCTCATGTGCCTAATGTAATGGAGGCCGCGCTTATCGCAGCTCTTGCGTGTGATAAGGTTTTCCTTACAGGTTGCAGTTTCGGTGATTTGTATGTAGCGCCCCCTTTTCCCCCTGATACGTTGTTAGTCAGTTGTCTTATTGTTTTCTACATTTTGGCACTTGTAGTTCTTTTTTCTTTCTTCTCTTCCACGCCGGACTGAATGTTCTGTTTCCATCAGAATGAATAAGACTTTAGTGTCGTTTCTGATTCTCTGGTTATTTCTCCATATGGCACATTCGCACGCTGCTCTGGAGAATAACGCTGCAGATATCTGCTCTCCTGTCCATACCATCATCACTGCGCACTGCAGAGCTGCCCTTCATGCTTGTGTTAAAGGGCCGGCGTCCAGTCTTATCTAGAGGGATCACATAATGGATCTTGTGGATGTTTTCATTATATTTCAGGATCTCTGCTTGCTGTCAGTCTTTACCTCCTGAGCCTAGGACTTCTCACAGCTGAGGGTTCGTGCGTACAGGACTTCTTTGTTTAGTAAAATGATGTAGATGATGGCACATACCCAATAGATCCCATTCTAGTCAGTGGGGTCCAGCAGAGTGTTATTTTCCTATATGTCGGCCTGAATGCCCTGCTGCGTAGTGCCCGAGGAGTCCCTGCTCTGTACTGTATATAGTAGGGCTGAGAGCAGGGACTCCTAGCACAGGGCACTATAATGCAGGGAGTCCGAGCCAGTGCATAGATCGGGATTTCTGGCTCTGATTCCTCAGTGTGCATTGAGTTTTCTGGTGTGACAGAGATTTGTTCTGCTGTGTCTAGACTGGATACAATTGCAGCAAACCCTCTGCTGTGTAAGCTGAATTTACATAAAGTTTCAGAAGCCATCACGCTACCTGGGCATTCCAGCTTGGTATACAGAATGTCCTCACGGCCTGTCTGTATCCGGCTTCATTAATGCGGCGTCCTGCGGTCACAGTGTGGCGGTCACAGTTTGGCGCTCCCTGCGGCTCAGACACAAATGATCTGTTGTACGGAGCGGCGATGAGATTTCTGGCTCCGCTGGGCGCCTCTGTGTGTGCCAGCTCTACAATAGCCCAGTGTTCACACTATCAGCGCTCACCCGTCTGCTGGTCTGGACCCTTCATGGGGTACAGAGGAGGAGACATTTAAGGAGAGACCAGACTGAAGCTGGGTCAGCAACCATAACACTCCGACTGCTGTATAACTACAACTCTCAGCATGCTCCATTTATTTCTGTGGTATGCTGGGAGTTGTAGTTTCACAATAGCTGGATTACTATAAATGAAGCTTAATCCCTCAGTAATGAGACTGTGCGGTTTTCTCTTAGACCTCAGCTTGCTGCCCTGTGTGCACAGCGTCCTAAAATGTATACAAGCAGGATTAGGTCAGACGGGGTCAGGAGGTTTTAACCTGTAGATGGAAACAATATTTGCTCATGTCCACATGTGCTGGATATGCTGTCCTGACCTAGTCCTGCTCACACAGCTGATGGGCTTGTTTCAGTTTTTCTTTACCCACATCCACTGTCAGGTGTTTCCAGGGTATCAGTAAAAGCAGACGACCCCATTAATGTCGCCCTGTGCAGCTTCTTCTCTAGTGCCCTCCCTTCGAGTACACCCGGGCCGAGTCTCCCTGAGACCTGATGCTTTATCAGCCATTAGGGTATTTGGTCATGAGTTTGGGCCCCGGATACGGCCCCTTCTCTACTAACCAGTTTGGCTCACAATTTGGAGGACTAATAGTTCTTGGGTCATGTACAGACTATAGAGAAGTGACGGGCTCTGACTAACGCTGCATATTAATGAGCCTAGTGTATACAATGTATCTAATTATCATTACTAGATGACAATAGACTGATACAATGTAACAAAGTGTCATAAAGCGGCAGCCGCAGATTCCTTCTTGGTGTATTCAGATGCTGCATGCAATCCTTAAAGGTGAAACACATTCAATAAATGCTTAATAACTGCATTGTCTGAATATGCCCTTAGTCACTCGGCAGGCGTAATTGTCCTGATGAGCGTATTCCTCCATACGTGGCCCTGGTATAGATCAGCGCTTCACATTCACCGTGTGACCTCCTAATTGTTCTATGTCTTGGACTTTGAGTATATGGCGGCTCCAAAGGAGCGAGTGAGGAAGCCGAGGGTGCACTTTGGACTTGGCAGTAATGAGCCTTTGCAGGGTAATGGTTTCGGATGGCTTTGATTGGGGGTGGGGGGAGGAATGTCACATACAGCGGCCGTGGTGTGGTTAACCACAATGGTCACACAATGATATTGCTAACATCTACATTTAACCCTACAGTTGCTGGTCATGTGGTTAGCCGCACAGTGGCCACTGTGTGCGCAGTAACATGAAGGAATTTGCAGCCCCTATATACTATAAGTATATTAACCCTGTAAAACCCATTGTATTGGAGGGGGAGGGCAGTGCGGCTAACTTGCCATTCTTCCAGCGGGTTGGGTCTCTCATTGTCCTCTTATCTTTTAGCTTTGTGGTTATAATAGGGTTTTATGACAAGGCAGGACAAACGCTGTCACCATGGTTACCAGGGAATCTTCCTCAGTTACCGGGTGTCCCCCTCGCACTCCTGTTTGCTTTCAGCAGTGAATTCAGCTCATGTAGAGGACGTGCAATGTCCGTGGTGATCCTACTGCCGTGTATGGGCTGTCCAGCTATATGGGAACTTCCCAGCCGCCTGCTGTACTGATGGAGACCCATCTCAGACACTTAGGGCATGTCCAGTTTCCCTATAACCCCCCTTCAGATCAGAGCGCCCCCTACCTCGTCTCTCCACCACATCTAGGCTGGCAGGGGTGGCCTGGATTATAGACGCAGTACAGATGGCTTGGTGACTGAGAATTACTGACCCAGAGAAGTAAGTAATCCCAGCCGTGTCCATAATCCTGGCCACCTCTACCGGCCTGGCTCAGCCCCATTCTAGAGATGTTGGTGGGATCAGCGTCTATCAGACCTGCCATAACTGCTGTGGGTATCAGCTGTAGTGAAATCCCGCAGCAGATTTTTTTTGTATTTTGTCCACTTTTCTGCCTCCATACAGCACATGAGGTTACACGGCTACAGGCCAGTCCACGGCGGCTAATCCACTGCAAGTACCTGACGTGTAGCCTAAAGGGTGAAAGGCACATAATAGGAAGAGTATGGGGAGAACCTAGAGATGTGGCCCCTGGTCACTGCTACATAGGGCCCTGTATATGTAATGTCTTTCTGCAGTTTATTCATGGCTGTTTTCTCTTCTCTCTGCAGTTATACATACAATACAGACATGGAGGAGCCTGGTGGTCATTCTCAGGACAGTGCGCCCCCTGCTGCTGATGACCCGTCATCACCTCCAGGCTGTGAGGGATATAACAATGAAGCGGAAGCGCCGCAGGAATCGCCGCAGGATGCCCCGGAGAGGGAGGCGATAACTCAGGAGCGGCTGGATGTTGTGACCCCTCCATCATCACAGGACCCCAGTGAGACCTCTGACCCCCAGAACTCGCTTCAGCCTGACCCAATCGCCCCCCATTCCACAGAACCCGAAGAGCATGTAGCTGCAATACCTCAAACCTCAGATGGTGATGAATCCAAAACTGTAACCACAGAAATCTCCCCCACACAGGAGGCTCCGAATGTGAAGCACAATCCTGAGGAAAACTTAGAGACAAGGAACTCCATAGATAAAAACACAACCAAAGACCTTCTATCCAAGATTCACCTCCCGTCATCTCAGGAGGCTTTACTGGAGGAGATTGAAACTGAACTGAGCTCTACTGAGGTGGACTACAAGTTACACAATGGCATGAGTAAAGCTGGCTTAACCCTCAACCTACTGGAACAGTGTGTACATGACAAATATATACAGCAGGAAAACACAATTAAAAGGTGAGTAGTATTATACTCCAGAGCTGCGCTCACTATTCTGCTGGTGCAGTCACTGTGTACATACATTACATTACTTATCCTGTATTATACTCCAGAGCTGCGCTCACTATTCTGCTGGTGCAGTCACTGTGTATATACATTACATTACTTATCCTGTACTGATCCTGAGTTACATCCTGTATTATACTCCAGAGCTGCGCTCACTATTCTGCTGGTGCAGTCACTGTGTACATACATTACATTACTTATCCTGTACTGATCCTGAGTTACATCCTGTATTATACTCCAGAGCTGCGCTCACTATTCTGCTGGTGCAGTCACTGTGTACATACATTACATTACTTATCCTGTACTGATCCTGAGTTACATCCTGTATTATACTCCAGAGCTGCGCTCACTATTCTGCTGGTACAGTCACTGTGTACATACATTACATTACTTATCCTGTACTGATCCTGAGTTACATCCTGTATTATACTCCAGAGCTGCACTCACTGTGTCTGCATGGTACATTCACTGTGTACATATCCTTACATTACTTATCCTGTATTATACCCCAGAGCTGCGCTCACTATTCTGCTGGTGCAGTCACTGTGTACATACATTACATTACTTATCCTGTACTGATCCTGAGTTACATCCTGTATTATACTCCAGAGCTGCGCTCACTATTCTGCTGGTGCAGTCACTGTGTACATACATTACATTACTTATCCTGTACTGATCCTGAGTTACATCCTGTATTATACTCCAGAGCTGCACTCACTATTCTGCTGGTGCAGTCACTGTATACTTACATTACATTACTTATCCTGTACTGATCCTGAGTTACATCCTGTATTATACTCCAGAGCTGCGCTCACTATTCTGCTGGTACAGTCACTGTGTATATACATTACATTACTTATCCTGTACTGAGCCTGAGTTACATCCTGTATTATACTCCAGAGCTGCGCTCACTATTCTGCTGGTGCAGTCACTGTGTACATACATTACATTACTTATCCTGTATTATACTCCAGAGCTGCGCTCACTATTCTGCTGGTACAGTCACTGTGTACATACATTACATTACTTATCCTGTACTGATCCTAAGTTACATCCTGTATTATACTCCAGAGCTGCGCTCACTATTCTGCTGGTGCAGTCACTGTGTACATACATTACATTACTTATCCTGTATTATACTCCAGAGCTGCGCTCACTATTCTGCTGGTACAGTCACTGTGTACATACATTACATTACTTATCCTGTACTGATCCTGAGTTACATCCTGTATTATACTCCAGAGCTGCACTCACTATTCTGCTGGTACAGTCACTGTGTACATACATTACATTACTTATCCTGTATTATACCCCAGAGCTGCGCTCACTATTCTGCTGGTACAGTCACTGTGCACATACATTACATTACTTATCCTGTACTGATCCTGAGTTACATCCTGTATTATACTCCAGAGCTGCACTCACTATTCTGCTGGTGCAGTCACTGTATACATACATTACATTACTTATCCTGTACTGATCCTGAGTTACATCCTGTATTATACTCCAGAGCTGCGCTCACTATTCTGCTGGTACAGTCACTGTGTATATACATTACATTACTTATCCTGTACTGATCCTGAGTTACATCCTGTATTATACTCCAGAGCTGCGCTCACTATTCTGCTGGTGCAGTCACTGTGTACATACATTACTTATCCTGTACTGATCCTGAGTTATATCCTGTATTATACTCCAGAGCTGCGCTCACTATTCTGCTGGTGCAGTCACTGTGTACATACATTACATTACTTATCCTGTACTGATCCTTAGTTACATCCTGTATTATACTCCAGAGCTGCACTCACTATTCTGCTGGTACAGTCACTGTGTACATACATTACATTACTTATCCTGTATTATACTCCAGAGCTGCGCTCACTATTCTGCTGGTGCAGTCACTGTGTACATACATTACATTACTTATCCTGCCCAGAGCGCGCCACACGCGGTGCAGCACGTGTACATACCTTACATTACTTATCCTGTACTGATCCTGAGTTACATCCTGTATTATACCCAGAGCTGCGCTACTATTCTGCTTGTGCAGTCACTGTGTACACTTCTTACTGATCCTGTACTGATCCTAAGTTACATCCTGTATTATACTCCAGAGCTGCACTCACTGTGTATATACATTACAATTTGGAGCTGATTTTCAGAAAGATTTCATCTCAAAATCAGATACCACTGTGTGAACAGTCTCTTGGATCAGAATTGTGTTTTAGCCTCTAGAAATATACAATGTTTCCCAAGGTGAAAAAACATAAATAAAAAGTATCCTAGAAAGTTACTAAACATTATCCAATTCTTATAAGGCTTGGAGGAATCTATAGTCATGAGATAACCAGGTCATTTATCAATACTGTGCCTGCTTGTTTATGTGCTGTATACATGTAGAAGAACAGGAGCAGGTCACATGACTGTCATACACTTATTACTGGGGGAATCTGGAACCGAATCTATAGTGACCGACTGATCATTGTCATTTATTGTGTCAAATCTACTCACCATGTCCTCCTGTATTGTGCTTGTTGGATTAAAAAGGTTTTCTGAAACAGAAGTGGAAAAAGTAATCCCTTATCTGCCTGAAAGTTATAATCTACACAAGAATATAACTACTATAATACTACCTCCTATGTACAAGAATATAACTACTATAATACTGCTCCTATGTACAAGAATATAACTACTATAATACTGCTCCTATGTACAAGAATATAACTACTATAATACTGCTCCTATGTACAAGAATATAACTACTATAATACTGCTCCTATGTACAAGAATATAAACTACTATAATACTGCTCCTATGTACAAGAATATAACTACTATAATACTGCCTCCTATGTACAAGAATATAACTACTATAATACTGATCCTATGTACAAGAATATAACTACTATAATACTGCTCCTATGTACAAGAATATAACTACTATAATACTACCTCCTATGTACAAGAATATAACTACTATAATACTGCTCCTATGTACAAGAATATAAACTACTATAATACTGCTCCTATGTACAAGAATATAACTACTATAATACTACCTCCTATGTACAAGAATATAACTACTATAATACTACCTCCTATGTACAAGAATATAACTACTATAATACTGCTCCTATGTACAAGAATATAACTACTATAATACTGCCTCCTATGTACAAGAATATAACTACTATAATACTGCTCCTATGTACAAGAATATAACTACTATAATACTGCCCCTATGTACAAGAATATAACTACTATAATACTGCTCCTATGTACAAGAATATAACTACTATAATACTACTCCTATGTACAAGAATATAACTACTATAATACTGCTCCTATGTACAAGAATATAACTACTATAATACTACCTCCTATGTACAAGAATATAACTACTATAATACTGCTCCTATGTACAAGAATATAACTACTATAATACTGCCCCTATGTACAAGAATATAACTACTATAATACTGCCCCTATGTACAAGAATATAACTACTATAATACTACTCCTATGTACAAGAATATAACTACTATAATACTACCTCCTATGTACAAGAATATAACTACTATAATACTGCCTCCTATGTACAAGAATATAACTACTATAATACTACCTCCTATGTACAAGAATATAACTACTATAATACTACATCTATGTACAAGAATATAACTACTATAATACTGCTCCTATGTACAAGAATATAACTACTATAATACTACCTCCTATGTACAAGAATATAACTACTATAATACTACCTCCTATGTACAAGAATATAACTACTATAATACTGCTCCTATGTACAAGAATATAACTACTATAATACTACCTCCTATGTACAAGAATATAACTACTATAATACTGCCTATGTACAAGAATATAACTACTATAATACTGCTCCTATGTACAAGAATATAACTACTATAATACTGCTCCTATGTACAAGAATATACCTACTATAATACTGCCCCTATGTACAAGAATATAACTACTATAATACTACTCCTATGTACAAGAATATAACTACTATAATACTACCTCCTATGTACAAGAATATAACTACTATAATACTGCTCCTATGTACAAGAATATAACTACTATAATACTACCTCCTATGTACAAGAATTACCAGTATAATACCGCGCCATAATATATATATATATATATATATATATATATATATATATATGTGTGTGTGTGTGTGTATATATATATATATGTCGGTGTCTGTAGTATTGGTATATTCTCCGCTCTCATGTAATATTTTCTTCTGTTTCCAGGTTAGTTGAGGATAATAAGAGACATCAGCAGTTGATCATTGATATCTGTTCTGAGAAGGATCACCTGAGAGAAGATCTGAAGAGACGGGGGGACACTGAGCTCCTGCACCTCAGCACCATCAAACAGGTAGGGGTGTCCTCGTGTAATCCGCTCGTCTCTGTATACAGTGTATTGGATTGATGGGTCGGTTGCAGGATTTTTACTCTCCTGGTTCTTCTGTCCTGTCATAGGTTTGCTGCGGATCCTGCGGGTACATTCAGTATTTTGGCCGCCTGCTCCTCGGCTCTTACTGACAGCTGTAGTGATCTCCTGAGGTTACTGTGGGGGGCGCTGTGGAGCACCATGACTGGAGCATTTCAGCTATGGGTCTTGCCTTTACTGACTTAGTCTAGGTTCACATGTGCGTTTTCTCTCCGCTGGTTTCAGTCTAAAAATGATGGAAACCCAGCGGACCGCATTAGTCTATTGGCTCTGCAGGTTTCCTCGTGTAACGGCTTTTTAAGCGGACAGGACGGAAACCCAAACACTAGTGTGAACCTAATGTAAGTAGCAAACCTTCAGCTGTGAGAAGTATTTCTGTATCCAATCTAGGTGAACCGTTTGGACTCCAGTCGGATACATTTTATCTGCACTGATACATTGTAACGAAGTATCAGGACAGAAGAGATTTGTGCTCTTGTTCACATTACCCTGCAGTATCCTAGTAATGATTGTTTTGTGGGTGAGTGAAGTGAATGTGGCTCCTTGTTATATCCCATATATATCTATATCCCCGCTATATACCTATCCTGTATACACATTGCAGCTGCTGCTTATATATTCAGTGACTGCTCGGCCCCTGAGGAACACGACGACGTGACTAGGTCTGGTTACAGTAACATCACGGCGTGCAGCAGAGCGTCATGTGACGCAGGTCTAGTGATGTCACCACTCTGTATTATAGGTCGTGGTCCATGGCCATGTATACCTGACAGATGATGTAAGGCGAGATCTGTGCGGAGTCGGCCTCTGCCCTGACCCTCGCCCGCTGCGCTGCAGATTCTCATAGTAAACCTAAACTGGTTTTTCCGCAAGACTGAAACTGCAACTAAAAATAGATCCATCAGACCGGTTCCTGTGAGATACGGGCTCGCCGTGATGACATCACTTCCTAGTCTATGTTGTAAGGACCGCTCTGTAAATAGTCACCGCTGGATAATAATAGGTTGCGCTGCTGGTGTGGATATAATGTAACAAACCCTCAGCTGTGTAACATTCCATGTATTCAGCAGAGATCTGGTAACTGAGGAGATGAACAGGCATTGGAAAGTTACAGAGCTTAAAGGGGCTCTCCGGCCCTTATAGAGGAACTCCCACCAGTCACAGAAATGGGCGTCCAATGTTACCTTGTAGAACAAGTGAACTGCCCTCCATTGTGTGGTGTAGATGGACGAGCACTGGGCCCCGCCATCTCCTGCAGTCCTGTAGAGGTGACCGGACGTGTCCACCCACCACCCCATACACACAGGGGACCCCATACATGATAGGGGCTAGTCTGCCCAGGCCCCGCCATCTCCTGCAGTCCTGTAGAGGTGACCGGACATGTCCACCCACCACCCCAACACACAGGGGACATGTCCACCCACCACCCCATACACACAGGGCACACAGGGGACCCCATACATGATAGGGGCTAGTCTGCCCGGGCCCCGCCATCTCCTGCAGTCCTATAGAGGTGGCCGGACATGTCCACCCACCACCCCATACACACAGGGGACCCCATACATGATAGGGGCTAGTCTGCCCGGGCCCCGCCATCTCCTGCAGTCCTGTAGAGGTGACCGGACATGTCCACCCACCACCCCATACATACAGGGGACCCCATACATGATAGGGGCTAGTCTGCCCGGGCCCCGCCATCTCCTGCAGTCCTGTAGAGGTGACCGGACATGTCCACCCACCACCCCATACACACAGGGGACCCCATACATGATAGGGGCTAGTCTGCCCGGGCCCCGCCATCTCCTGCAGTCCTATAGAGGTGACCGGACATGTCCACCCACCACCCTATACATACAGGGGACCCCATACATGATAGGGGCTAGTCTGCCCGGGCCCCGCCATCTCCTGCAGTCCTATAGAGGTGACCGGACATATCCACCCACCACCCCATACACACAGGGGACCCCATACATGATAGGGGCTAGTCTGCCCGGGCCCCGCCATCTCCTGCAGTCCTATAGAGGTGACCGGACATGTCCACCCACCACCCCGCACACAGGGGACCCCATACATGATAGGGGCAGTCGCCCGGGCCCCACCATCCCTGCAGTCCTGAGAGGTGCCGGACGTGTCCACCCACCACCCCATACACACAGGGGACCCCATACATGATAGGGGCTAGTCTGCCCAGGCCCCGCCATCTCCTGCAGTCCTGTAGAGGTGACCGGACATGTCCACCCACCACCCCATACACACAGGGGACCCCATACATGATAGGGGCTAGTCTGCCCAGGCCCCGCCATCTCCTGCAGTCCTGTAGAGGTGACCGGACATGTCCACCCACCACCCCATACATACAGGGGACCCCATACATGATAGGGGCTAGTCTGCCCGGGCCCGCCATCTCCTGCAGTCCTATAGGGTGGCCGGACATGTCCACCCACCACCCCATACACACAGGGGACCCCATACTTGATAGGGGCTAGTCTGCCCAGGCCCCGCCATCTCGTGCAGTCCTGTAGAGGTGACCGGACATGTCCACCCCCTGCCCCAACATACAGGGGACCCCATACATGATAGGGGCTAGTCTGCCGGGGGCCCGCCATCTCCTGCAGTCCTGTAGAGGTGACCGGACATGTCCACCCACCACCCCGTACACACAGGGGACCCCATACATGATAGGGGCTAGTCTGCCCGGGCCCCGCCATCTCCTGCAGTCCTATAGAGGTGACCGGACATGTCCACCCACCACCCTATACATACAGGGGACCCCATACAGGATAGGGGCTAGTCTGCCCGGGCCCCGCCATCTCCTGCAGTCCTATAGAGGTGACCGGACATATCCACCCACCACCCTATACATACGGGGGACCCCATACATGGTGGGGTCTGAGTCTGCCCGGGCCCCGCCATCTCCTGCAGTCCTATAGTAGGTGACCGGACATGTCCACCCACCACCCCGCACACAGGGGGCCCCATACATGATAGGGGCTAGTCTGCCCGGGCCCCACCATCTCCTGCAGTCCGAGAGGTGACCGGACGTGTCGACCCACCACCTACATACAGGGGACCCCATACATGATAGGGGCTAGTCTGCCCGGGCCACGCCACCTCCTGCAGTCCATAGAGGTGGCCGGACATGTCCACCCACCACCCCACCATACAGGGGACCCCATACATAGATAGGGGCTATCTGCCCAGACCCCGCCATCTCCTGCAGTCCTATAGAGGTGGCCGGACATGTCCACCCACCACCCCATACATACAGGGGACCCCATACATGATAGGGGCTAGTCTGCCCAGGCCCCGCCATCTCCTGCAGTCCTAGAGGTGACCGGAATGTCCACCCACCACCCCATACAGGGGCCCCCTACATGATAGGGGCTGTCTGCCCGGGCCCCCAACTCCGCAGGTCTTAGAGGGGGCCGGACATAGTGCCCCACCACCCTATACAGACAGGGGACCCCATACATGATAGGGGCTAGTCTGCCCGGGCCCCGCCATCTCCTGCAGTCCTATAGAGGTGGCCGGACATGTCGACCCACCACCCTATACATACAGGGGACCCCATACATGATAGGGGCTAGTCTGCCCGGGCCCCGCCATCTCCTGCAGTCCTATAGAGGTGGCCGGACATGTCCACCCACCACCCCAACATCCAGGGGACCCCATACATGATAGGGGCTAGTCTGCCCAGTCCCCGCCATCTCCTGCAGTCCTATAGAGGTGGCCGGACATGTCCACCCACCACCCCATACACACAGGGGACCCCATCATGATAGGGGCTAGTCTGCCCGGGCCCCGCCATCTCCTGCAGTCCAATACAGGATGAACCAGGACATGTCCACGGACAACGTATGTAATGTAGTACACAGGGGACCCTATACATGATAGGGGCTAGTCTGCCCGGGCCCCGCCATCTCCTGCAGCTCCTGGAGTAAATACAGGATAAGTCCATGCACCACCCTGTATGTACACAGGGGACCCTATACATGATAGGGGCAGTCTGCCCGGGCCCCCCCATCCCCTCTAAGCCCCCCCCCCGCCCCCCCCCCCCCCCCCCCCAGTCCTATAGAGGTGACCGGGCATGTCCACCCACCACCCCATACATACAGGGCACATAGGCTCTATGTTCCCATTAAAGTGCATGGCCCACCCATTACAGAATGCCCCCGACCACTAAGTGTGCGCACCTTTATACAGCCGTAGGCGCCATCTTTACAGTGACTTTGGGCAGCCATGTGTGCCTTGTGTTGGCCGGGCAGTCTCTGCCATGGCCTCTTCTGTCGTACTGATGGAGCCGATTATTGGCGTTCTGGGTGCCGGGGTAGGTGGGTAATAAATCTATGGAGGAGGGTCTGAGACCGTGTAGGGCGGCAGCTCAGGACTTCTGCAGATTCTCTCCCTGTGTATAAATTACATTGGGGGGTTAATGGTGAGATCTGAGCCCCGGGTGTCAGTGTAGGGATACATGGCTGCGTAACTGGTCTTATATCTAGGATCACGTCTACTGGTTTACTTTGACTCACCTGCATTATTGTATGAGGAGGTCAATGTACAAAGGTAAAGTGACCCCCTCCCCCCCATCCTAGATATTCACCTGGCGGCTAAGAGGTTTCATTACAGAGACAATACAGGGTTAAAGGTCACAGTCATATTAGGGGATCCAGCCCTGCCCTAATGAGGGTCCCAAATCCCAGGTACTCAGGGGGCTGAACCTCAGCAGAAAGATAGAAGCAAAGGAAACGGTGTGTGATCCTGGAGGAAACCCCCGGGGGGGGGGGCGCCATTTTTGACCAAAAAGGTGGCCGCCAACAACAACCGGGGGAGGAAGAGGTTATTACCACGGGGAGAAAAAAAATAAAAAAAAGAAAGAGGAGCTCTGGAGTATAATACAGGATGTAACTCAGGATCAGTACAGGATAAGTAATGTAATGTATGTACACAGTGACTGTACCAGCAGAATAGTGAGCGCAGCTCTGGGGTATAATACAGGATGTAACTCAGGATCAGTACAGGATAAGTAATGTAATGTATGTACACAGTGACTGTACCAGCAGAATAGTGAGTGCAGCTCTGGAGTATAATACAGGAAACCAGGATCAGTACAGGATAAGTAATGTAATGTATGTACACAGTGACTGCACCAGCAGAATAGTGAGCAGCTCTGGAGATACTACAGGATGTAACTCAGGATCAGTACAGGATAAGTAATGTAATGTATGTACACAGTGACTGCACCAGCAGAATAGTGAGCGCAGCTCTGTAGTATAATACAGGATAAGTAATGTAATGTATGTACACAGTGACTGTACCAGCAGAATAGTGAGCGCAGCTCTGGAGTATAATACAGGATGTAACTCAGGATCAGTACAGGATAAGTAATGTAATGTATGTACACAGTGACTGCACCAGCAGAATAGTGAGCGCAGCTCTGGAGTATAATACAGGATGTAACTCAGGATCAGTACAGGATAAGTAATGTAATGTATGTACACAGTGACTGCACCAGCAGAATAGTGAGCGCAGCTCTGGAGTATAATACAGGATGTAACTCAGGATCAGTACAGGATAAGTAATGTAATGTATGTACACAGTGACTGCACCAGCAGAATAGTGAGCGCAGCTCTGGAGTATAATACAGGATGTAACTCAGGATCAGACAGGATAAGTAATGTAATGTATGTACACAGTGACTGTACCAGCAGAATAGTGAGCGCAGCTCTGGAGTATAATACAGGATAAGTAATGTAATGTATGTACACAGTGACTGTACCAGCAGAATAGTGAGCGCAGCTCTGGAGTATAATACAGGATGTAACTCAGGATCAGTACAGGATAAGTAATGTAATGTATGTACACAGTGACTGTACCAGCAGAATAGTGAGCGCAGCTCTGGAGTATAATACAGGATGTAACCCAGGATCAGTACAGGATAAGTAATGTAATGTATGTACACAGTGACTGTACCAGCAGAATAGTGAGCGCAGCTCTGGAGTATAATACAGGATGTAACTGAGGATCAGTCAGGATCAGTAATGTAATGTATGTACACAGTGACTGTACCAGCAGAATAGTGAGCGCAGCTCTGGAGTATAATACAGGATAAGTAATGTAATGTATGTACACAGTGACTGTACCAGCAGAATAGTGAGCGCAGCTCTGGAGTATAATACAGGATAAGTAACGCAAGGTAAGTACAGGACAGTGACTGCACACTGTAGTGTACACAGTGACTGTACCCAGCAGAATAGTGAGCGCAGCTCTGGGGTATAATACAGGATGTAACTGAGGTATCAGTACAGGATAAGTAATGTAATGTATGTACACAGTGACTGTACCAGCAGAATAGTGAGCACAGCTCTGGAGTATAATACAGGATGTAACTCAGGATCAGTACAGGATAAGTAATGTAATGTATGTACACAGTGACTGTACCAGCAGAATAGTGAGTGCAGCTCTGGAGTATAATACAGGATGTAACTGAGGATCAGTACAGGATAAGTAATGTAATGTATGTACACAGTGACTGTACCAGCAGAATAGTGAGCGCAGCTCTGGAGTATAATACAGGATAAAATGTATTACTCAGTGACTCACCACAGATAGGGCGCACGGAGTATAATACAGGATAAGTAATGTAATGTATGTACACAGTGACTGTACCAGCAGAATAGTGAGCGCAGCTCTGGAGTATAATACAGGATGTTACTCAGGATCAGTACAGGATAAGTAATGTAATGTATGTACACAGTGACTGTACCAGCAGAATAGTGGCGCGGCTCGGGGGATTAGGCGCAACTCTGGAGTATAATACAGGATAAGTAATGTAATGTATGTACACAGTGACTGTACCAGCAGAATAGTGAGCGCAGCTCTGGAGTATAATACAGGATGTAGAGTTGGGTCAGTGTTGTGTAATTTGCTGATAATGATTTCTCATCTTTCTTACAGCTTGAGGGTAAAATTGAAGAACTCGGCCGAGAGCTGAGAACCACTAAAGACCGGCTGATTGCACAAGATGTGACTTCCAAGAACACCATCCAGCAGCTGCATAAGGAGATGACAGTGAGGACGGAGCAGGTAGGTCCTTGGTCAGTCAGTACTGGTGGATCCCGCTATAACTGCTGATATTACTCACACTCCAGTGTATTCAGGTAAATGGATCACTCGGGATCTTTTACTGTCTGTGGTTTCGGACATAAGTCGTTCCCTGAAAAAGCGAAATCCTGTCCATACTTCTGATCTGCGCTTTGTGGTCAATGTCTGGTAATCTTTAAGACAACAATCCGGCCTTTGGTTATTTATACACTCAGGGATTTCTTGAGCCTTCATTTTCCACCTAAGATTTTCTCTACACTCCGCTCCTGTGTTCTTGCGCCCCCTAGTGGTAGAGCAGTAGTAGACGTCCAGGCCTGTTACATTGTATCTCATAGAACTTCCATGTGCTTATTCTAAGGCCAATAAAAAATGTGAGGAGGCGCGACAAGAAAAGGAGGCAATGGTCATGAAGTACGTGAGAGGCGAGAAGGAGTCTCTGGATCTTCGGAAGGAGAAGGAGGTTCTGGAGCGGAAGCTGCGCGAAGCCAACAAGGAGATAGAGAAGAACAGCGCCAGGATTAAGGTTCTAACTCAGGAAAAAGGGCGACTACATCAGCTGCACGAGGCCAAGGTACAGGGCAAGGCTCCACTCACACCTGCAGGTCTCCCGGCCGCCATCTTGGGATTTCTATCTCTCTTCCTGTACACTTTAATATGAGCGAAATCAATAGGATGATGGAAATAATGTCCCTGGTAGTCGCGGGTCATTCTTACTCTTATGGCTAGGATCTATGGTGGGAACTCACTGCACCCCTGTCTGGACGCCAGTGACCGCTCTCATGGGGTAGATTGTAAGAGGGTATATTACGGGATATTTCAGGGTGGGACTTAGGGATTTCCTCTTCATGTAGTATTTTCTTCCTAATTCAGGAGAACGAGACCAGTCGCCAGAACCGCGATATCGAGAAACTTAAGGAAGAAGTGAATTCATACGCCATCAAGGTGAAGTGGGCTCATAACAAGCTAAAAACCGAGTTGGACTCGCACAAGGTCAGTGGAGAATATATGGAAGGAGATGCAGGGCGTACGATGGGGCGGCCCATGGTGCACTATTATATACACCTTGTGACCGGCGCTCTATTCACTGCTATGGGGCTGCCGGGACTGTAATCTCCAGCAGTGCCCACGTCCTAGGAGGACTCCTGGCTCTCAGGATTTCTAGGGAACGCTGTGGTTGGACCCCAACTGATCGGACACTTGTCCTCTGTCCTGTGGGTAGGGGATAAGTGTCCTTAATGGTACAAAACTTTCTACCTGTACAAATATTCCACATCAGTATCTTCCTGCGGCCTCGGTGTCTCCAGGACAGTTCTGTCCCTGACTGATTTTACAAGAGGACATTCTGTCATGAGTAGTGAAGCCTCGGGGTACAGGAGCGAGGAGGGGGCTGTCTCATGTCTAGCTTTGTAGTGAGATTGAAGGGGCTACTTTACTACAGTCTCTGTACATCTTTGTCATCGTTCACACCATAATAAACCTCCTTATGTTTTATTCTTAATCAACAGGAAACCAAAGACAAACTGCGAGACACGACAGCGAAACTAAACCAAGCCAAGGAGGAAGCCGAGCAGATCCGCAAGAACTGCCAGGAGATGATTAAAACTTATCAGGCATGTTCAGTGTCCTCCTGTATACACGGCACCCAGCATAGTGCCCCCTAGTGCTCAGGCCAAGATATAGAAAGGCATAAATGGGGAGGGCAACGCTCTGTGTAGTGTAGGAACAGGAGGTGATGGGGATCTGCACGAGTGTCTCCGCTCCCTGCACACACACGCTAAATAATCCTATCAGACTGAATCCTGGACTAGTACATGACTACTGGGCCAGAGGGGTAATACTATTAACCCTATAGACACAATGGTGTAATCATTTACCCACACCAGGTAGTCCACTAGACAGAAAAGATCAAAGTTACCATTATTAACCCCACAAATAGAATTAACATTCTACAGACAGAAGATGGAATGATGAGCACACAAGACACCAGGCAAGACGGTGATGGCAACCTCAAGCTAAGGTGTATACAGTTACATTCTGCTTAGATACATTGACCTGACCTAGACAACCTCATTTAACTACAGTCCTGTGTGATGTAGATCTTGTACACGACTACTGTACAGCCTGGTATTAACACTACATCACTGGCCAGCCCACATAGCAGGGCTTGCAGTGTACGGATGCTGAACAAGCTGGGATTGTGAATGCAGCTCTGGATGTGATTGGAGAATAAGAGAAGATGTTATTAATCTGCTTAGAATATGATGGTGGTTTTGCAGGTTGATGTATGGCATTTTATTTGCCTGTGGAGGCGCCCCTGTAATAATAATAATGATGATGTTATTTGTCTCCCACTAGGAGTCTGAAGAAATTAAATCCAATGAACTGGATGCAAAGCTGCGGGTCACCAAGGTGGAGCTGGAGAAGCAGATGCAGGAGAAGTCCGACCACTTGGAGGTGAGTTTATATGGTAAAGTTCTTTCCTTTTCACCCTCTGCTTGCCGTCAGCGACTGGAAACATTAACCCTCCGATACAAGACTTGTCACAAGACACAGCCCTGACACACTGTAACAAACTGTGCAGCTGTGTCAGAGGGACATGATCAGGACATTGAATGTGATCATTTATTGACTGCAAGCAGAGATCCAACCACAAAGTAAATCATTTATTGAAACCTTTCCATCACTACAACTCCCAGCATGCACTGATAAGCAGTGTCTCATTTTATTTTCCCCTAAGGTGCATCATGCTAAAATGAAGGAGCTGGACGACCTGAAGCGGACGTTTACCGAGGGCATGGACGAGCTGCGAACATTACGAACTAAGGTAGCCATAGAAAGCGCGCGCCTTGTGTCCTGTGCTGGAAAGTTACAGCATATAAGGCCTCGTGCACACTGTGACTATGGACTGGAATGTCTGGTCCGTACATTGGGCAGATTTCCCGGCTTCAACCCAGTAAAGAGTCTGGATTTTCCAGATGGTATTTGCCCATGTGCTTGGGGCCTAATGGTGGGGTAGCTACATCATGTGCAGGGGCTAGAGTCCTGAGATACCTGGAGGGGGAAATATAAGGTGCCGTAAGCTCTTAGAGGGGCAGTGTATGTTATGGGTGCACTGCTGCACATGCCCCCCATCCACAACCAGCTATTGGCACTCTGAGCAGCTGATCTGTGCAGGGTTCTGGTGTCTGACCCCCTACAGATCACATCCTGTGGATAGGTCATCAGTATGAAATATCAATTTGGGGTCTGAAACCCCTTTTAATATGGAGTGGTCTGTTCTCGTGCTCGCAGCATCTGGACCCCTTTACTATTGAATCTAGCATTGTGAAGCGGAATCTCAGTCTTGGGTCTCCTCATTTCTCGTCTGTCACGCAGGTAAAATGCTTAGAAGCCGAGCGTCTGAGGACGGAGGAAGAATTATGGAAATACAAAGAGCTGATAAACCGGCAGAAGACGGAGATCCAGAACCTGCAGGAGAAAGTGAAGGTGGTGGAGGAGCAGGAGCAGCGGCACCAGAGGTACCAGGAGACCCAAACCTGATGTCTTATTATGCTGGAGCGCAGCTCTGCAGCCTTAGTCACCAGTATTCAGCTCACCTGTGGCTCCAGCTTGTTTTGCAAGATATCACCATTCAAGTCCCCAGCTGACCGCAGGCAGCTGTAGATGGGGATCAGCCAGCACCGTTCCATGTAACCGGCAGGTGATGGGTCTTTCATTCCCATTTAGCCTCAGACATGGCGATACTGCTGCAGCTTCAGCCCCCCCCCCCCTCTGCCAGGGTATCAGCTTCTAATTGCTCAATTTAGGCAATCTTGCTTAATTCCAGGGGGATGAAATCCATCCTGACTTCACAGCTCTGAGGGTTTGTTACAATTGTATGAAGTGTATATAATCCTCTGTAAGCCAAGCAGCCTGAATTAGAGAGAGATTTGCTGCTGATGTGTTTAACCCACAGAGTATTATCTATGCTGATACATTGTAACAAATCCTCAGCTGTAAGTTAGTATTAGATCTGTGCAGGATTTCAGCCCATGAATGGGATTGTCTGGCTCTAACTATCTGAATGGTTTGGGGGTGACGGCCAGTCCCCACACAGATCAGCTTTTTGGTGTTGCTTTCAATATTTGTAGTATACAGTGAGCGCCATCCCGTGTATAGTGGCCAGGCACTGTCACTGCAGCTCAGCCCCTTATTCGTGTCAGTAACACACCTGGGTTCACAGCTCTGTGCTCTGTATAGTAAAGGCATTGGAGGCCACTCTGAGCAGCTGACCACGCGGGGGCGACGACTGCCATCCTTTGGTAAAAATCCCCATCTAACTCATGCAGACTCTGTGTTGGATTGTAAACACTCCCTTAAGTATGAATTCACATGCGCCAGTTTGTCTGCAGAAATCTATGTGCATGCTGAGGATACAACCTCACTGCTGTCTACAACAAATCTGTATTAGCTGGATAATGTGAACTAGTACGTAACCCTGTGCTTACTGCAGCAGATATTACTGCAGGAGGTTTACTCTGTGCTTAAGGAGTCATCCGCTTTCTCTCCAGAGACCAGCAAGAAATTCAGAGCCTGCGGGATGAAGTGAACAGCCTGAACTCCGTCATCTGTGACCTGCAGCGGGACATAGAGGGCAGCCGGACGCGGGAGTCGGAGTTACTGGGCTTCACCGAGAAGCTGACCAGTAAGAACGCGCAGATCCAGTCGGAGAACAACGGCTTACAGACCCAGCTGGACAAGCTGCTGTGTAGTGAGAGCGAACTGCGCAGCCAACTGGACCGGCTCCAGCACAGCCACACAGAGCTGGTAGGAAAACCGGGGGTAGTACGCCCCTCCGTGCCCCGAGCGGGCGACCCTACACAATGCTAGGCATCAGGGGTTGTAGTGCAGGACGACACAAAGTCAATAATAACTATTACATCTGGAATAACTTTATAGATTGCTCCTGGGGGTAGATATTGGGGTTACAGTCCTGGTATGGCACCCCCTAGGGTTACGTACATACCATGGCGCCCCCTGCTGTTATTCCCAGTGCTGTATGTGACCACCAGTACTAGATATAGATGGATGTCTGGGCAAGGGACCAGAAAGGCGCCGCACACAGAAGCAGGATGTGTCCATCCGTAATATGTAATAAGGAGTCTTGGGAGAATTTCTTCTCCCCACTAACACTCCTGCTTAGGTAAAAGACTAAACCACTTTGCCTGAGGACATGTTGGTCGGGGTTGTGCATTGCTGTTTTTCTCCCCATCTAACCTCTCCTCTAGGCTGACCTTTTACCTCTCCATTAAGATGTCCTTGTCTCTCCTCCTCCTGCCCCTCAGATACAGCCAAAGCAGAAGTGATTCCATGACACCAGGGGGCGCCACCTGCACATCAGTGTATACAGTAATATAGCTCAGTGACAGCTGTAGAAAGCCATGTGCAGTGAGCTCCCCCTAGTGGTAAAGAGTGGACTACATAAAGTCTGAAGCTCTCCAATGTGAGGAGCCTGCCTATAGCAGCCCAGACATCAGCGTCCAAGATCTGCATGGGATTGATTTGGGAGAAGGGTCTGTCCTGTATGTCACCCCTGCAGCCCCTCCTATTGCATTGTCTTACAGGAGAGGAGATGACGTGTAGTGCATGTATGTCATGTATCCTGTATGTCACCCCTACAGCCCCTGCTACTATTACATTGTCTTACAGGAGCGGAGCTGACGTGTAGTGCATGTATGTCATGTATCCTGTATGTCATGTATCCTGTATGTCACCCCTACAGCCCCTGCTACTATTACATTGTCTTACAGGAGAGGAGATGACGTGTACTGCATGTATGTCATGTATCCTGTATGTCACCCCTACAGCCCCTGCTACTATTACATTGTCTTACAGGAGAGGAGCTGACGTGTAGTGCTGTATCCTGTATGTCATGTATCCTGTATGTCATGTATCCTGTATGTCACCCCTACAGCCCCTGCTACTATTACATTGTCTTACAGGAGAGGAGATGACGTGTAGTGCATGTATGTCATGTATCCTGTATGTCACCCCTGCAGCTCCTGCTACTATTACATTGTCTTACAGGAGCGGAGGCTGACAGCGGAGCAGACTCTGAGGATCCAGGAGATCCAGGCGCTGCAGGCAGAGGTGGACAGTCAGCAGCGCACCGTCACCTTGCTGAATACCCGGATAGAGGAGCTGAACGATGATCTCGCCAGCCAGAAGAGGAAACACACTGTCAACCTTAAAGATCTTACAAAGCAGCTTCAGCAAGGTGAGCAGAATGATCTCTTAGTATGGCGACTGTCTGCAGCCGTTTACTGCTATAGGATACAAGTAGGATGATATAACATGGTATATACCCTGCGCATGCGCCGCCGTCTTGGGAATGTTACTGAGCCGAATATTCTCGTTCGTTTTCTTGCATTTTTGCAGCACGGAAGAAAATGGAGCAGATGGAGAACGGCAACTACGAGAAGGATGTCAGCAGCATGGGCAGCCGCTCCAGTTCTTCCGGTAAGAACCAATCATTTTCCAGTTTGTGTATTTATTTTTCCCCAAAACTTTAAAACATTGTATCAAAGTGAAAACCCCATCCCGGGCGCCGCTTATCTCTACCCTTATATTCTTACTGCAGGGTCTCTCAACACTCGGAACAACGAGGACCGATCTCCAGAAAACACAGGGACCACGGCCGCCGTGGACAACTTCCCGGAGGTGGACAAAGCCGTCCTGATAGAGAGGATAGTCCGTCTGCAGAAGGCGCACGCCCGCAAAAACGAGAAAATAGAGTTCATGGAGGACCACATAAAGCAACTGGTGGAGGAGATTAGGAAAAAAACAAAGTATGTATGACGAGGGCCGATGTCTGTCTGTGTGCGACGCTCCGCACGGCTTGTCACCACTAACACATTGTTCTGTTACTAATCTCACATCCCGCGAGGAGACCCCCAAATCTCTGCACAAGTGTGACTGGGGTCTCACGTTTCATGTCGCTGCTGCTCAGAGGGTATGTCCACCAGCGCTCACATACTAAAAAGCTATGCAGACCTGTGTGTCTCCATGGTTACAGACTACAAACAAGTCCTGTGTAGTCTGATCCTGCTCCTAACACCACGAGATGAGGAGTAATGCAGGATCAGACTACACAGTGCTCTAATCTCTGACCCATGAATCATAGGTCTGCATGAGAGCTGTATACACAAAACGGGAGGGGGGTTTACTTCTGCTGAAGACTATTATTTTGCAAAGTTGCACATACCCTCTAATACTGGTATCAAGGAAATTTCTGCAACTTTCTAATATCATTTGTGTCTTTGTACAGACCTAACACTACTCACAGCTGAGGGTTTGTTGCAGATGTATCCAGTGTAGTAAATCCTCTGAGATGACTATCAGGACTCCACTGATACATTGTAACAAGCTCGGGAGACAAGAGATGGACTTGTACAGAGGATTGTGAGTTGTAACAAACACTCAGCTGTGAGCAGGAGGTGCACACAGCGCTGCAGAACGTTTCCTTGTACAGTGATAGAGCTCTGTTCACATGAGACTTCCCCGCACTAATCCTGTAACCTCCGGTTTTGTGGTGATTTTCATCTCTCGGGATCTCGCCGCCTCCACCAGTTGCCTTTGGGTCTGATCCGCACATTTTCTGCACATTTCATCTCATTGTCTTCAGAATTTTCTCTGTAATGAAATCTCAGTGTTCTGACTCTGCTGCTTTATCTGTGGTCGTCGTCCGCAGTGACAGAAATAAAAGTGACCCCCAACAAAGTTATAATGGGGAGCTAGCTCTGTCCTGTATGAAATTATCAGACACTGACCCTCCTTAAAGTTTACTTTGCTTCTGTCCTGAAATCCTCTGTGCTGCTGGGGACCCTGCTCCTCCCACTATGTAACTCTCACCCTGTGACCTCCCTATAAGTTCAGCACACTCCTCTCCTGAAATACTCTGTGCTGCTGGGGACCCTGCTCCTCCCACTATGTAACTCTCACCCTGTGACCTCCCTAAGCGCACCTCCCCTGAAATCCTCTGTGCTGCTGGGGACCCTGCTCCTCCACTATGTAACTCTCACCCTGTGACCTCCCTATAAGATCAGCACACTCCTCTCCTGAAATACTCTGTGCTGCTGGGGACCTGCTCCTCCCACTATGTAACTCTCACCCTGTGACCTCCTCTATAAGATCAGCACACTCCTCTCCCCGCGGGGACCCCCCCCCCTGTACCCCGGGGACCCCCCCTCCCCCACTCCCCTGACCGGCGCTGGGGACCTGCTCCCCCCAGACCCCCACCCGGGCCCCCCCCTATAAGATCAGCACACTCCTCTCCTGAAATACTCTGTACTGCTGGGGACCTGCTCCTCCCACTATGTAACTCTCACCCTGTGACCTCCCTATAAGATCAGCACACTCCTCTCCTGAAATACTCTGTACTGCTGGGGACCCTGCTCCTCCCACTATGTAACTCTCACCCTGTGACCTCCCCTATAAGATCCGCACACTCCTCTCCTGAAATACTCTGTGCTGCTGGGGACCTGCTCCTCCCACTATGTAACTCTCACCCTGTGACCTCCCCTATAAGATCCGCACACTCCTCTCCTGAAATACTCTGTGCTGCTGGAAAATGTTTAGATTTTCTGAGTCTTCCACTCTGAGCCTTATGTGTTACACATGGGGCAGGGCTGTCCTGCATTATGGGTGGGGTTTAAAGGGATTGTCCAGAATCATAAAATGAAAGGCAGGGGCAAGTTAGAAAGTAAATATCACTGACCCCTCCATCCTCCCCTCTTCCTGCGGTCCGGCCATCACTGCTGCTGTCCTGTCACCTTGACTGTGGCGGCTGTAGTCTTTCTGTATACAACAAGAGTGGTGATGGTGATGGCCGGCCTAGTGCAGGAGGGGGAGGAGGACGCAGGGAAGTATCAGTACCCCCCTCCTGCCTGCATGTAAATGTTATGATCCTGGACATCCCCTTTAAGTATGACTGACTTGTCCTCAGGGATTCCCACACTTGGCCCCTCCTGCAGTCTTGTGTGTGTGTACAGTGTCTTGGTCTTCCATGAGATCCTCCATGATCTCTGCTTGCAGTCAGTGAGTGGAAACCTTCAGGATTTACATTTCCCTTGCTTGGCTTTGTCCTGCTAACACAGCTGCAGCAGTCTATTGGATTGGCTAACACTAAATCTCGGCTGCTAGATGAGTGTTTGCAGCCTCAGCTGCCTCCCGGGTTGTGTCTGACCTTGCAGCTACAAAGCCATGACAAGTCCCGGTGCAGGCGGCCATTACCAGTAAATCACAAGGAGCTCACCCGCTATTCACACATGTCACATCATCCCGCTGCCCGTTAGGTTCACACCTTGGTCTTAGAGGTGAGCCGTCATCACTCTCCACTGCAAGCTATAGAAGATGCAGAAACGTGCCAGGTGTGAACTGCGCCATTGTCTTGTGCCGCCCGGGCCTGATCTTCCTTCTCTCCCTCCTTCTTGTCTGTTCTGTTCAGAACCCTCCATCCAAATACCAATAAAAATCCCAAACTGTATGAATCCTGGAGTCGTCGTCTTCTGTCCTGCTCAGACTTATTGTTTTCTTATATCCATTTCTGGGAAAGTTGGGTAATATCCAATATGGCCACCCTTAATGCTTATCACTCACATTTTCCTCCCTCCCTACTAATCTACTTCAATACATTGCCCATCTCTAAATCTAGCATCAGGAAAAGTTGGGTGACCATTTTATATTTGACCCCAGTAAGATTGGCAATATCTGCCTGCTGGGAAATAACCCAGCTTTCCCAGAATCCTGAATGGAACATTACGCAGAAGTATGTATGTGGAGGATGAGGCTCTATACAATTTAGCAGATTAGGAGCCTGGAAAAGCTGGGTGACCACTGCCATGTTGGATAACACCCAGCTTTCCCTGGGGGGAAAAAAAAAAAGTATCCTGAATTTTTTAATAAATCCCCAGAAGAAATTCAGAGCAGAAGACGAGAAGAGTGTGCGTGAGAGAGGTGGGACCCCCCCCATATAGGAGGTGGGACCCCCCGTCTTATATCACTGGACCCCCCGTCCACGGCCCCCTTATAGCACTGGGACCCCCCCGTCTTATATCACTGGACCCCCCCATATAGGAGGTGGGACCCCCCGTCTTATATCACTGGACCCCCCGTCTTATATCCCTGGACCCCCCCATATAGGAGGTGGGACCCCCCCGTCTTATATCACTGGACCCCCCCATATAGCAGGTGGGACACCCCCTCTTATATCACTGGACCCCCCGTCTTATATCACTGGACCCCCCATATAGGAGGTGGGACCCCCCGTCTTATATCACTGGACCCCCCCCATATAGGAGGTGGGACCCCCCCGTCTTATATCACTGGACCCCCCGCTTATATCCCTGGACCCCCCCATATAGGAGGTGGGACCCCCCGTCTTATATCACTGGACCCCCCCATATAGGAGGTGGGACACCCCCGTCTTATATCACTGGACCCCCCCCATATAGGAGGTGGGACCACCCCCGTCTTATATCACTGGACCCCCCCATATAGGAGGTGGGACACCCCCTCTTATATCACTGGACCCCCCCCCATATAGGAGGTGGGACCCCCCGTCTTATATCACTGGACCCCCCCCATATAGGAGGTGGGACACCCCCTCTTATATCACTGGACCCCCCCCCCATATAGGAGGTGGGCACCCCCGTCTTATATCACTGGACCCCCCGTCTTAATCCCTGGACCCCCCATATAGGAGGTGGGACCCCCCGTCTTATATCACTGGACCCCCCCATATAGGAGGTGGGACCCCCCCCGTCTTATATCACTGGACCCCCCATATAGGAGGTGGGACCCCCCGTCTTATATCACTGGACCCCCCCATATAGGAGGTGGGACACCCCGTCTTAGATCACTGGACCCACCCCATATAGCAGGTGGGACACCCCCTCTTATATCACTGGACCCCCCCGTATAGGAGGTGGGACACCCCGTCTTATATCACTGGACCCCCCCCATATAGGAGGTGGGACACCCCCCTTATATCACTGGACCCCCCCATATAGGAGGTGGGACACCCCCTCTTATATCACTGGACCCCCCATATAGCAGGTGGGACACCCCGTCTTATATCACTGGACCCCCCCATATAGGAGGTGGGACCCCCCGTCTTATATCACTGGACCCCCCCCATATAGGAGGTGGGACCCCCCCTCTTATATCACTGGACCCCCCCATATAGGAGGTGGGACACCCCCTCTTATATCACTGGACCCCCCATATAGGAGGTGGGACCCCCCGTCTTATATCACTGGACCCCCCCATATAGGAGGTGGGACCCCCCGTCTTATATCACTGGACCCCCCCCCCCATATAGGAGGTGGGACACCCCCTCTTATATCACTGGACCCCCCCCCCCATATAGGAGGTGGGACCCCCCCCTCTTATATCACTGGACCCCCCCCCCCATATAGGAGGTGGGACCCCCCCCTCTTATATCACTGGACCCCCCCCATATAGGAGGTGGGACCCCCCGTCTTATATCACTGGACCCCCCCCCATATAGGAGGTGGGCTGCGCCTGGCACTGCCGATACTTCCTGTTACATGGGCTGATACATTGTAGCAGATCCACCATCACTGCTGACACCTCAGGCCGGTCCGCTTATTATCGCAATGCCTCATATGGGGTCCTCCAGTACACCACAAGTCCCAGCAGCCCTGCCTGATAGATCCTATATATGGCCTTCAATATTACTAACAAGATTGCAAAAAATAGTCAACTGTATCGTATTTCAATCTGTTCCTGGGAAAGCTGAGTAACACCTCATAAGCCCTCCATTATTTCCCTTCCAGCTTTCCAAGACTCCTGACTGGCAAATCTGTTGTGCATTTAAAGAGGGAGTTACAACCTCATTACCAGGTATATTTGGTGATCAAGAAATTAGGAAAGCTGGGTGACAACGCTGCTGAGCGGTGATATTAAAACGTCTTCCTCTGTCTCACTATGGTCTCAGCTGGGAAAGCTGGGTGCCTTCCCCTAAATCGTGTATTAGTTGATACTTCCCAGGATCCTCTGACCAGCCAGGAGAAGACAGAAGAATCTCCTACTGGTTGTGCAGGGTCGGCCATGTTGCTGCATATGCTCCGCCCCCTTAATAACTGCTGGTTGTTCTTGCAGAATTATCCAGAGCTACGTGCTGCGGGAGGAGGCGGGGACTCTGTCATCGGAGGCGTCAGACTTCAACAAGGCTCATCTGAGCCGGCGCGGAGGCATCATGGCCTCCCTGTACACGTCCCACCAGGCGGACAGCGGCCTCACCCTCGAGCTGTCCCTGGAGATTAACAAGAAGCTGCAGGCCGTCCTGGAGGACACGTTACTGAAGAATATCACCCTCAAGGTGAGTGCCCCATCACTGCCGGGACTGGGCTCTGCTCGCACCTCATTTCCTTCAGGGACAGCGCCTCATCTGTCCATAGGTTGTGTCTGGTACTGCAGCTCAATTTAATTGAACAGAATGTATTTGAGCTGCAGTACCACCAACAGCCTGAGGACAGGTGAGGCGCTGGTTTTGGAAGAAAAGAGACATTTTTTCTAATGCTAGACAACTGTTCTAATGTATCTACAAACAGATTATACAGTTACCACTACACTGAGCTCACTACATACAGATTATACAGTCACCACTAGAGGAGATCACTACATACAGATTATACAGTCACCACTAGGAGGAGCTCACTGCATACAGATTATACAGTCACCACTAGGGGAAACTCACTGCATACAGATTATACAGTCACCACTAGGAGGAGCTCACTGCATACAGATTATACAGTCACCACTAGGAGGAGCTCACTGCATACAGATTATACAGTCACCACTAGGAGGAGCTCACTGCATACAGATTATACAGTCACCACTAGGAGGAGCTCACTGCATACAGATTATACAGCCACCACTAGGGAGGAGATCACTACATACAGATTATACAGTCACCACTAGAGGGAGCTCACTACATACAGATTATACAGCCACCACTAGGAGGAGATCACTACATACAGATTATACAGTCACCACTAGGGGGAGCTCACTGCATACAGATTATACAGCCACCACTAGGAGGAGCTCACTGCATACAGATTATACAGTCACCACTAGGAGGAGCTCACTGCATACAGATTATACAGTCACCACTAGGAGGAGCTCACTGCATACAGATTATACAGCCAACACTAGGGGGAGCTCACTACATACAGATTATACAGTCACCACTAGAGGGAGCTCACTACATACAGATTATACAGTCACCACTAGGAGGAGCTCACTACATACAGATTATACAGTCACCACTAGAGGGAGCTCACTACATACAGATTATACAGCCACCACTAGAGGGAGCTCACTGCATACAGATTATATAGTCACCACTAGGAGGAGCTCACTACATACAGATTATACAGTCACCACTAGGGGGAGCTCACTACATACAGATTATACAGTCACCACTAGGGGGAGCTCACTGCATACAGATTATACAGCCACCACTAGTGGGAGCTCACTGCATACAGATTATACAGTCACCACTAGGAGGAGCTCAGTGCATACAGATTATATAGTCACCACTAGAGGGAGCTCACTACATACAGATTATACAGTCACCACTAGAGGGAGCTCACTACATACAGATTATACAGTCACCACTAGGAGGAGCTCACTACATACAGATTATACAGTCACCACTAGGGGAAGCTCACTACATACAGATTATACAGTCACCACTAGAGGGAGCTCACTACATACAGATTATACAGTCACCACTAGGAGGAGCTCACTACATACAGATTATACAGTCACCACTAGGGGGAACTCACTACATACAGATTATACAGTCACCACTAGAGGGAGCTCACTACATACAGATTATACAGTCACCACTAGGGGAAGCTCACTACATACAGATTATACAGTCACCACTAGGGGGAGCTCACTACATACAGATTATACAGTCACCACTAGGGGGAGCTCACTACATACAGATTATACAGCCACCACTAGGAGGAGCTCACTACATACAGATTATACACTCACCACTAGGGGAAGCTCACTACATACAGATTATACAGTCACCACTAGAGGGAGCTCACTACATACAGATTATACAGTCACCACTAGGGGAAGCTCACTACATACAGATTATACAGTCACCACTAGGGGAAGCTCACTACATACAGATTATACAGTCACCACTAGGGGAAGCTCACTACATACAGATTATACAGTCACCACTAGGAGGAGCTCACTACATACAGATTATACAGTCACCACTAGGGGAAGCTCACTACATACAGATTATACAGTCACCACTAGGAGGAGCTCACTACATACAGATTATACAGTCACCACTAGGGGAAGCTCACTACATACAGATTATACAGTCACCACTAGGAGGAGCTCACTACATACAGATTATACAGTCACCACTAGGAGGAGCTCACTACATACAGATTATACAGTCACCACTAGGGGAAGCTCACTACATACAGATTATACAGTCACCACTAGGGGGAGCTCACTACATACAGATTATACAGTCACCACTAGAGGGAGCTCACTACATACAGATTATACAGTCACCACTAGGGGGTGCTCACTACATACAGATTATACAGTCACCACTAGGGGGAGGTCACTACATACAGATTATACAGTCACCACTAGGAGGAGCTCACTACATACAGATTATACAGTCACCACTAGGGGAAGCTCACTACATACAGATTATACAGTCACCACTAGAGGGAGCCCACTACATACATATTATACAGTCACCACTAGGAGGAGCTCACTACATACAGATTATACAGCCACCACTAGAGAGAGCTCACTACATACAGATTATACAGTCACCACTAGGGGGAGCTCACTACATACAGATTATACAGTCACCACTAGGAGGAGCTCACTACCTACAAATTATACAGTCACCACTAGGGGGAGCTCACTACATACAGATTATACAGTCACCACTAGGGGGAGCTCACTACATACAGATTATACAGTCACCACTAGAGGGAGCTCACTACATACAGATTATACAGTCACCACTAGAGGGAGCTCACTACATACAGATTATACAGTCACCACTAGGGGAAGCTCACTACATACAGATTATACAGTGTTTCTTCACTTTGCTCCACAGGAGAACCTACAGACTCTAGGATCGGAGATTGAGCGGCTGATTAAACAAAAGAGTGACGCTGAGCGCAGGCTGTAGCCTCCGTATACATGGGACTCCTGAGTATACAGGAACGTGTCCACTTGTAAGATATCCCAGAAACCTTAATTTATCAGAAGAAGCTTTTGCACTATGTACAAGGAGGATTGGCGAGAAGAATGCTCCAAGACTCCGCCCTTATCTACGCTCCGAGACTCCGCCCTCATCCACGCCTGCATTCAGGTTACACATAATGTTCTATTACTTGTCGCCTCCTCCTATAGGGCTGCGCTGTGGTCACATGTTCTCTGGCAATCCACACGTAGCAGCAAAACGGCGTCATGTGACCTCCCCCGAACCCTAAAATCATCACTGGTAAATAGAAACCATTTATTTGTCTCTGGGAAAGTTGGGTGATTGTCAGCATGGCCACTAATAGAACTCCAGACTCCTGAACCTGCGCATAGGTCAGCACTAGAGGAGCGGTCACTGAATCAAAGGGGAAATTTGTTATACAGGAGTCTGGGAAAGCTGGGTGACTGTGAGAAGGTTTTCCTGCCTCACCAATTCTTAAAGGGGTTGTATTATTGCCACAGGGTCGACTCCCGGGGCTGTGGCGAGGGTCATGACCTCCTGACTGTTTCTTAGCGACTGTGTGATGTAATTATGGCCCCTTCCACTTCCTGTTGGCTCAGCCCCCCCCTATAATTGATGATGTCACTATGTCGGGTTAGTGTTTGGCTGTAATTGATGGGACAGACGTGCGCTGATACGTGAGCGGCCGCCGCTATAACCACATTACCTGTCTCGCTATCGCTCATTCTCGAGGATTTTCCTTCCACCCCTCTTAATTATCCTGGTGTGAACGTGCGCCTGCGCCACTCATGAGCTCACAGACTCTCCCCGCAGGGCTTGTGAATGGTGGCTGTACGATGTGCTGCGTGCGACCCTACATAACCTCCACTACAACTCCCAGCATGTGCAGGCCAGAGGTGCTGTGGGCGTTTTATGAATGAGCGGCTGGTCATGTGACGCTGCTGGTCATGTGACGTGTCTGTCGTATCTGCCGCTCGCTCGGCGTTTACGCTGCACTTTGTGCTGTTATCTGTCAGCAACACGGCTATAAACGGCACCCAGCTTTCCGCAGATCCTGAACGGTATATAATCTGCAGTCTGGGTTGTGGAGAGCTGGGTGACAAGTGCAGAGGGTTACCCCTAAGCCTGGTCTCCTCATATGGGCCCCAGTGCTGACCTGTTATTGTTATCATTGGCCTGGCTGGCGGCCATGTTGTTCTTGCCAGATCTTGTCGGTATTTTCAGTGCCACGCGAAGGTTCAAAGCGCGTCTGGTTAATCTCCTCGCAGGTCGTAAATAACCTGGCGGTGATCGTCTGATGCGCTGACATGTCAGGAGCGGTGTACACCAGGCTCTCGGGTTCTGTATTTCCTGTATACTCTCTATATACATTCTCCATTGGCTTGGCTCTGGTCATGGGATGGTCACACAGCTGTACAGATTGTCACAGGACTCTCATACCTGGACTGTAACGAGCCGTGCAGCTCAGCACTCGTCACATGACCAGGACTGCTATAAGCGCACAATTGGGCGCGGTTTCGGCGGCTGCTGCTATGTCAGGATGATTGCGTATATTCAGTAGAAGTAAACAGAGAAGCGCGGTCACCAAGGGGCAAGACTGAGTGTGGAGCCTCGTATAGTCAGGGAAACCATAGGCATGGAGGCAAAGACAGTAGTGCAGCGTTATTTATCCAGGGATTGTCTCCTCAGGGGTGGTTACCCAGCTTTCCCAGGACCCACTATCTGATATTAGCATTCACTGCTGTACATCTAGGGAGATGAACCATTCAGGGCTCTAGAAAAGCTGGGTGTCCGTGCTGGTGGTGATATCATAGCACATGGCATTATGTCAGCATGCAGAACCCTGTAACAGCAGCCATACTGTGGATCACCCAACTTTCCCAGACACAGATATAGCTAAGAAATGGAGTTAGCAGCTTGTCTCCTGGGGAGGAGGGGTCTGCAGCCGTTGTGGTGCTTGTAGTCCACCAGGGGTCTGCTGGAGTTAGTCGCTATTTACTCCGACAAGCCGTAAACACTAATTTATTCCAAAAATTCCTCCTCGGCCGTGATAAGTCCGTGCTCAGTGCCAGACGTCTCCGGCAGCGGCCGCCGAGCGCACGGAGAAGGATTCCTCGCCATTTCTCCAGGTGATTTATTGTCCCGTTTTATCTCAAATCAAAAATCAGATTGTTATTTTGGTTGGTTTTGTTTTATTTTTGTGTCTTTTAACGTAATTCTGTATAAATTTGTAAATTAAATCCGTATTTTTTCAGAATGTTGAGTCTGTGATTTATCGCCTGGGGGCGTGGCCAGTGGGAATACCGCCATCTCAATAAACTATCCGTTTTGTTCAAGCTCCGCCCACCTGTTACGTTTGGAGGTATAAATGTATCACTGATATGGCGGGCGGGGAGCGTGTCAGCCGCGGTCACTCTCCAGTCGTCTACGGGTGTGGTCGGCGCAGTCGCGCTTTGGTCTTGATCATGTGACCTCAAGTAACACAAAGATTGTAACTTTGTATTTATTTTATGAAGAATGAAACAATTTGTATACCGGCGTGACCCGGCCGCGCTGCTGCATGTAAAGGGGAGCTCCGGGCGGACCTTAGAAATCATTAGACTCCTGCCCCTTCACACTGAGCTTTGGCCGTGTCCTTTGTAGGCCGCCATGTTGGAAAGCAGAAATATTATTGGTTCCCTGAGGTTGATATCTGGCAGATATCTAACCAATCAGATTGGAGAGATGGGGCTGTGACCACAGGAGCTTTACAAGGGAACCCCCCCCCCCATCCTGTGCTGTGTAACCCTTTATTTCCCCCTAGACTGAGCAGGATCTGATCCCGGGGAGACACTTTCTGCTGCTGCCCCCCCATCACTCCTTATATCTGTACAGTGTATATATATATATATATATATATATATATGTGCCCCCCATCACTCCTTATATCTGTACAGTATATGTATATATATATAATATATATATATATATGTGCCCCCCATCACTCCTTATATCTGTACAGTATATATATATCCCCCATATATATATATATATATATATGTGCCCCCCATCACTCCTTATATCTGTACAGTGTATATATATATATATTTCATATATATATAAAAATATATATATGTGCCCCCCCACACCCATATCTGTACAGTATATATATATATATATATGTGTGCCCCCCATCACTCCTTATATCTGTACAGTAAAGTATATATATATGTGCCCCCCATCACTCCTTATATCTGTACAGTATATATATATTATTTTCTTATTTAGGTATATATATATGTGCCCCCCATCACTCCTTATATCTGTACAGTGTATATATATATATCCCCCATATATCCATATATATATATATATATATATATATGTGCCCCCCATCACTCCTTATATCTGTACAGTGTATATATATATGCCCCCCCATCACTCCTTATATCTGTACATATATGTATATATATATATGTGCCCCCCATCACTCCTTATATCTGTACAGTATATATGTGCCCCCACACCCTTATATCTGTACAGTGTATATATATATGTGCCCCCCATCACTCCTTATATCTGTACAGTGTATATATATATGTGCCCCCATCACTCCTTATATCTGTACAGTATATATGTGCCCCCATCACCCTTATATCTGACAGTATATATATATGTGCCCCCCATCACTCCTTATATCTGTACAGTGTATATATGTATGTGCCCCCCACTATATATATACTATATATGTGCCCCCATCACTCCTTATATCTGTACAGTATATATATGTCCCCCACACTCCTTATCTGTACAGTGTATATATTATGTCCCCCCACCCTATCTGTACAGTATATATGTGCCCCCATCACTCCTTATATCTGTACAGTGTATATAGTATATATATATGTGCCCCCCATCACTCCTTATATCTGTACAGTGTATATATATATATATGTGCCCCCCATCACTCCTTATATCTGTACAGTGTATATATATATGTGCCCCCCATCACTCCTTATATCTGTACAGTATATATATGTGCCCCCCATCACCCTTATATCTGAGTGTGTATATGTGCCCCCCATCACTCCTTATATCTGTACAGTGTTATATATATATGTGCCCCCCATCACTCCTTATATCTGTACAGTGTATATATATATATGTGCCCCCCATCACTCCTTATATCTGTACAGTGTATATATATATGTGCCCCCCATCACTCCTTATATCTCTACAGTATATATATATGTGCCCCCATCACTCCTTATATCTGTACAGTGTTATATATATATATGTGCCCCCCATCACTCCTTATATCTGTACAGTATATATATGTGCCCCCCATCACTCCTTATATCTGTACAGTGTATATATATATGTGCCCCCCATCACTCCTTATATCTGTACAGTGTGTATATATATGTGCCCCCCATCACTCCTTATATCTGTACAGTTATATATATATATGTGCCCCCCATCACTCCTTATATCTGTACAGTATATATATATGTGCCCCCCATCACTCCTTATATCTGTACAGTGTATATATATATATGTGCCCCCCATCACTCCTTATATCTGTACAGTATATATATGTGCCCCCCCATCACCCTTATATCTGTACAGTATATATATGTGCCCCCCATCACTCCTTATATCTGTACATGTGTATATATATATGTGCCCCCCATCACTCCTTATATCTGTACAGTGGATAACCCCAACCCTATATCGACAGTGTATATATGCCCCATACTATATCTATATATATATATATGTGCCCCCCACATCACTCCTTATATCTGTACAGTATATATATATACCCCCTATATATATAGTGTGCCCCCCGTCACTCCTTATATCTGTACAGGTGTATATATATATATATATATGTGTGCCCCCATCACTCCTTATATCTGTACAGTATATATATATGTGCCCCCAACATATCGACAATAATAGCCCCCATCCCCTTATATCTAAGAAAACCCCATCACTCCTTATATCTGTACAGTGTATATATGTGCCCCCATCACTCCTTATATCTGTACAGTATATATATATGTGCCCCCCCATCACTCCTTATATCTGTACAGAAGGGCCCCCGCCCAACTGTACAGTGGAATATATATATATATATATATATATATATATATATATATAAAGTGGCCCCGTCACCCTTATATCTGTACAGTATATATATATGTGCCCCCATCACTCCTTATATCTGTACAGTGTATATTGTGCCCCACCTTTTCTACAGTTTTTTGCCCCCTCCCCTCTGTACAGTATATATATGTGCCCCCCACATCACTCCTTATATCTGTACAGTGTATATATATATGTGCCCCCCATCACTCCTTATATCTGTACAGTATATATATATGCCCCCATCACTCCTTATATCTGTACAGTATATATATCCCCATCCCCACCACCTATATTTCCAGTATATATATTGTGCCCCCCATCACTCCTTATATCTGTACATGTATATATATGTGCCCCCCATCACTCCTTATATCTGTACAGTGTATATAATGTGCCCCCCATCACTCCTTATATCTGTACAGTATATATATGTGCCCCCCATCACTCCTTATATCTGTACATGTATATATATATGTGCCCCCCATCACTCCTTATATCTGTACAGTATACCCCCCAATTTCATGTTATATATATATATATATATATATATATATATATATATATGTGTCCCCCTCACTCCTTATATCTGTACAGTATATATATATGTGCCCCCCATCACTCCTTATATCTGTACATGTATATATGTGCCCCCCACATCACTCCTTATATCTCTACAGTATATATATATGCCCCCATCACTCCTTATATCTGTACAGTATATATATGTCCCCCCCATCACTCCTTATATCTGTACAGTTTTTTTTCCCCCCCCCCTTCTGTACAGTGTATATATATATGTGCCCCCCCATCACTCCTTATATCTGTACAGTATATATATATATGTGCCCCCCATCACTCCTTATATCTGTACAGTTATATATATATGTGCCCCCCCATCACTCCTTATATCTGTACAGTGTATATATATATGTGCCCCCCATCACTCCTTATATCTGTACAGTATATATATATGTGCCCCCCATCACTACAGTATATATATATATGTGCCCCCCATCACTCCTTATATCTGTACAGTTATATATATATTACCCAACGACATGTATATATGTGCCCCCCATCACTCCTTATATCTGTACAGTGTATATATGTCCCCTCCCCCATCACTCCTTATATCTGTACAGTATATATATATACCCCCCATCACTCCTTATATCTGCCCCCATCACCCTATCTGTACGTGTATATATGTATGTGCCCCCCATCACTCCTTATATCTGTACAGTATATATGTGCCCCCATCACTCCTTATATCTGTACAGTATATATATGTGCCCCCCATCACTCCTTATATCTGTACAGTGTGTATATGTGCCCCCCATCACTCCTTATATCTGTACAGTGTATATATATATATATGTGCCCCCATCCTCCTTATATCTGACAGGTATATATATGTGCCCCCCATCACTCCTTATATCTGTACAGTATATATATATGTGCCCCCCATCACTCCTTATATCTGTACAGTGTGTATATGTCCCCCATCCCACTCCTTATATCTGTACAGTGTATATATATATATATGTGCCCCCCATCACTCCTTATATCTGTACAGTGTATATATATATATGCCCCCAACCCAACGTACAGTTATATATATATGTCCCCCCACACCCTATATCTCTACAGTATATATATATATGCCCCCATCACTCCTTATATCTGTACAGATATATATATATATGTGCCCCCCCCAATCGACAGAAACCCCCACCCTATATCTGTACAGTGTATATATATACCCAACAAGAGTGATATGTTGTGCCCCCCATCACTCCTTATATCTGTACAGTATATATATATATATGCGCCCCCCATCACTCCTTATATCTGTACAGTATATATATATGTGCCCCCCCATCACTCCTTATATCTGTACAGTGTATATATATATATGTGCCCCCCATCACTCCTTATATCTGTACAGTATATATATGTGCCCCCCATCACTCCTTATATCTGTACAGTATATATATGTGCCCCCCATCACTCCTTATATCTGTACAGTGTGTATATATATATGTGCCCCCCATCACTCCTTATATCTGTACAGTGTGTATAATGTGCCCCATCACTCCTTATATCTGTACAGTGTATATATGTGCCCCATCACTCCTTATATCTGTACAGTATATATATATGTGCCCCCCACATCACTCCTTATATCTGTACAGTATATATATATATGTGCCCCCCACATCACTCCTTATATCTGTACAGTATATGTGTGCCCCCCGTCACTCCTTATATCTGTACAGTGTGTTATATATATATATATAATGTGTGCCCCCGTCACTCCTTATATCTGTACAGTATATATATATGTGCCCCCCATCACTCCTTATATCTGTACAGTGTATATATATATGTGCCCCCCATCACTCCTTATATCTGTACAGTGTATATAATGTGCCCCATCACTCCTTATATCTGTACAGTGTATATATGTGCCCCATCACTCCTTATATCTGTACAGTATATATATATGTGCCCCCCACATCACTCCTTATATCTGTACAGTATATGTGTGCCCCCCGTCACTCCTTATATCTGTACAGTTTGTGTATATATATATATATATATATATATATATATATATATATATGTGTGTGCCCCCGTCACTCCTTATATCTGTACAGTATATATATATGTGCCCCCTATCCTATCGACAGGTATATATGTGCCCCCATCACTCCTTATATCTCTACAGTATATATATAGCCCCCATCACTCCTTATATCTGTACAGTTATATATGTGCCCCCCACATCACTCCTTATATCTGTACAGTATATATATATATGTGCCCCCCATCACTCCTTATATCTGTACAGTATATATATATGCCCCCATCACTCCTTATATCTGTACAGTATATATATGTGCCCCCCACATCACTCCTTATATCTGTACAGTATATATATATGTGCCCCCCACCCTCCTTATATCTGTACAGTGTATATATATGTGCCCCCCATCACTCCTTATCTGTCAGGAAATCCCCATCACTCCTTATATCTGTACAGTGTATATATGTGCCCCATCACTCCTTATATCTGTACAGTATATATATATGTCCCCCCCATCACTCCTTATATCTTACAGTATATGTGTGCCCCCCCGTATATCTTCTTTTTATATATATATATATATATATATATATATATATATATATATAATGTCCCGTCCTCCTTATATCTGTACAGTATATATATATGTGCCCCCCATCACTCCTTATATCCGTATATATCCCTCACCCCCCCCTATATCTCTACAGTATATATATATGCCCCCATCACTCCTTTATCTGTACAGTATATATATGTGCCCCCCCAATCCCCTTATATCTGTACAGTATATATATATATGTCCCCCCATCACTCCTTATATCTGTACAGTATATATATAAATGCCCCCATCACTCCTTATATCTGTACAGTATATATATGTGCCCCCCACATCACTCCTTATATCTGTACAGTTATATATATATGTGCCCCCCATCACTCCTTATATCTGTACAGTATATATATATGCCCCCATCACTCCTTATATCTGTACAGTGTATATATGTGCCCCCATCACTCCTTATATCTGTACAGTATATATATATGTGCCCCCCACATCACTCCTTATATCTGTACAGTTATATATGTGCCCCCCATCACTCCTTATATCTGTACAGTTTATTATGTCCCCCCCACACCCCTTATATCTGTACAGTGTGTGTATGTGTATATATATATATATATGTGCCCCCCACATCACTCCTTATATCTGTACAGTATATATGTGCCCCCCCAGACTGTAGCACTCCAATGAATGGCCTGTACTGTATAGGATATATAATGTATCTTGTTGATCTGTAAATATCTTGTATAATTTATTCCTGATGATTCTTTATTCTGTATATTTTACAATTTTAAATAAATTGTACAGAGGAGATGACGGTTGTATTATCTGTGCTGCAACACGCAGGGACCGGGCATGTATGTCGGGTGCACTCACCGGGGGCAAATACTGGAGTCAGACATCTCCAGATCAATGATGTCATCAGTGCGGGAGGACAAAGCCAAACACTACAGCGAGCGCCTGGACATAATGTTACAATGGGGAAGAAAAAGCGTTCCATAAGAGCTGTCAAGGCAGCCATATTGTATGTCACCCAGCTTTCTCTGATACAGATACACCACCATGGCTGTGTGACATTAGATCCAGTCTAACAAGGCACGATGATTATTGGGACTCCATTATGTCGTCTGTAATTACTGAGAGCCTAATAATAGTCACCTCCGATCCTCACATGACTGTATCAGACTGCAGAGCTGGACTCACTTTTCTGCTGCTTGTTACTAGAAACAACGGGCTGCGCACATATCCTGCACCAGTGTACAGAGCCTGGAGTAAAAACATTACCTCCCAGAATGCAAATCACCAGAACAAGCAGAAACTGTTGGGAGATTTCAGCTCTGGAGTATAGTACAGGATAAGTAATGTATGTACAACAGTGACTGCACCAGCAGAATAGTGAGCGCAGCTCTGGAGTATAATACAGGATAAGTAATGTAATGTACTGTATGTACACAGTGACTGTACCAGCAGAATAGTGAGTGCAGCTCTGGAGTATAATACAGGATAAGTAATGTAATGTATGTACACAGTGACTGCACCAGCAGAATAGTGAGTGCAGCTCTGGAGTATAATACAGGATAAGTAATGTAATGTATGTACACAGTGACTGTACCAGCAGAATAGTGAGCGCAGCTCTGGAGTATAATACAGGATGTAACTCAGGATCAGTACAGGATAAGTAATGTAATGTATGTATACAGTGACTGCACCAGCAGAATAGTGAGCGCAGCTCTGGAGTATAATACAGGATAAGTAAGTAATGTAGTACACAGTGACGACCAGCAGAATAGTGAGTGCAGCTCTGGAGGATAATACAGGATAAGTAATGTAATGTATGTACACAGTGACTGCACCAACAGAATAGTGAGCGCAGCTCTGGAGTATAATACAGGATAAGTAATGTAATGTATGTACACAGTGACTGCACCAGCAGAATAGTGAGTGCAGCTCTGGAGTATAATACAGGATGTAACTCAGGTCAGTACAGGATAAGTAATGTAATGTATGTACACAGTGACTGCACCAGCAGAATAGTGAGCGCAGCTCTGGAGTATAATACAGGATAAGTAATGTAATGTATGTACACAGTGACTGTACCAGCAGAATAGTGAGTGCAGCTCTGGAGTATAATACAGGATGTAACTCAGGATCAGTACAGGATAAGTAATGTAATGTATGTACACAGTGACTGCACCAACAGAATAGTGAGCGCAGCTCTGGAGTATAATACAGGATAAGTAATGTAATGTATGTACACAGTGACTGCACCAGCAGAATAGTGAGTGCAGCTCTGGAGTATAATACAGGATGTAACTCAGGATCAGTAATGTATGTAGACAATATATATTGTATATATAGGGCACTGGGCAGTGACGTCACCCTCTCTATCACTACGTCTTGGCTGTTTCTTGTTACTTCTGGTTCGGTGTCTCCTCTTTGTTCTTCCTCTTACTCCCGGTGATCTATAATTATTGGATATACGTAACATGCGACTGGGGTTACTGAGGATACAGATTTCGTGAGAATGGCGGCCACCACCTCATCCTGTGTCACATGGTGCTGGGCCTAATAACAGGGCTGTGATTTATAGAGATGTCTCTGCATTAAGACTGGAAGGAATTGTCTGTTCTTAGAAATATCTACAAGCTGGCAATGACATTCCCTCTGTATACTCCTGTATACCTTCACTCTATACGTTCCCTGCCCATGTGTCACCAGTAGGGGGTGCTCAGGAGCAGCCTGTATACTGAGTTATTAGTGAGGTCAGTATATAGCGGCAGGATATTTCCTTCGGATTGGTCTTCGGCCATTATTAATCTGTATTGGGATTCCCCCATTTCTCCATTATTGTACCCCCCCCAGAGCTGCGGCCATCTACACTGGGCAGTTTGTCCACCTACCCCCTCAAACACCTGAGAGGTCTGAACTCTCCCCTAGAACTGTGCAAGGTGAAGCAGGGGGGTTGGAACAGTGTGTGAGACCAATGGGGCCACAACTACAGGGGGGTGATAGATCAGGGATAGGCAACCTTTTTTGTTTGGCGTGCCAATTTCGATTAAAAAATCAAAGTTGAGGTACTCGGAGTGCCGATCAATAATTGTAAGTCTGACGACCCCTGCACACGATATTATGCCCCATAGCGGCCCCTGCACACGGTATTATGTCACATAGCGGCCCCTGCACACTGTATAATGTTCTAACTTTTATAATAATCCAATTGTCGCCACTCACTAGCTATTATTATACGGTGGGGTCTCTTCAGACCTTTTCCTGCGCTCCGCAGCGGCTCTGTCTCTCTTTGGGCGCTTCTGCCTTAAGTCAGCGACCGCTGATTGAGTCTCAGGGGTCACGTCGCGTTATGTGTGATGTCGGACGTGACCCCTGAGGCCCTGTCAGCGGTCTCTTATGTCAGGCAAAAGCCCTCGAAGAGCACAGAGCCGCTGCGGAGCGCAGGAAAAGGTGAGTTATTATTTTTTATGTTTCATCACCTCCCTGGGGGCTCCGCTTATTATACTCGGGGGTCTGAAGAGACCCCACCGTATAATAATAGTTTTGTTTCGGCCGTGTTTGGTCCGATCGAAACTGCTGGGTGAGGACTCCGCTGCCTTGCCAGGTAAGTAAGTCTCACGTGCCACTCTTGGCACACGTGCTGGGGGTTGCTGACCCCGTGTGTAGATCAACAGTCTCCAACTTGTAGCTCTCCAGTTGTTGTAAACTACAACTCCCAGCATGCCCTGACAGAGCTACAGAGTAACAACCTGGACACTGTACTGATACATTGTAACAAACTGTCAGGACAGGAGAGGTTTGTGCTGCTGCATGTTCATGTTTCCAAGGACAACTGGTCAACCTGTGAATGCAGCTCTGGATGTGACTGGAGTGTTAATGTCATTGCAGGAGGATAAAGCGGAGTCCTAGTCCTGATACTTGCAGATAGTATAGAATATCCGGTGTGATGTTCCCTCTGTGGGTGCAGCTCGTGTCTGTATATACCCCCCCGTGAATATATATATATATATATATATATATGTATACATATGTATACATATGTATACAATGTCACTGAGGACTGAGCTGCAGTACCAGAATTTACCTTGGACAGGAGGGGGCGCTGTCAGCAGACATTTGGAATTAACTGGGAATATGTCAGTCCACTGTGAGGGCCACCCCTGCTATATACCATACTGGGAGGAGGAAGGGTCATCGACTAAATGAGCCCAAAGCCACAAGAACCCTATATTGGTCCGACAAGGCGCTCAAGGGCAAACTGCTTAAAGGGCCAGGAGGGGTCTGAGACAATACAGATGCCGTGTATGAGATAAGCCCCTCCCCCAGCAGGGTCACTGTCTGTTATCTACAAGGTGACCCGTCTCCATAGAGATTACATACCAGGACTGACACTAGAGGAAGTAACAGCTGCTTAAAATATCCTGGGACAAGCGGGAAGAGCTCAGGGGCCCCACAATGTGCAGACCCCGCACTGACCACTAGGGGGCGGCCAACTGTGCAGAATAGAAATGTATAGAAACTGCCCCTGGCGCTCGCCCTGCTGACACCAGATCCATCAGGAGTCATGTGAGTACAGGCGGCTCTCGTGTCCCTGGTGTGTCTCGTCAGTGTCTTAAAGGGTAACTCCACCTATGGCCTCCCTCATATATACATTTTATTCTTTAGTGACCACTTTTAGTCTTCGCGACTTGATAGTATCATATGGTGGTCACTGGGTGGGAAGTTCTGTGGTTGCTAGGTAACGAGCCTACAACTATATAGTATAGAGTATATATAGTATAGAGTGTGTATATATATATATAGTAGTGTGTATAGAGTGTATATATAGTATTGTGTGTACATATAGTAGTGTGTATATATGGGAATCCTGGGGGGGGGGGGGTCTGGGCTTTGTCCCCCACCCCTTGTTTTCCTCTCTCTTACATAATGTCCTGTGTGAATTGTTTCCAGGCTCTTATTATAGCAGCTGTACGTGCCGCACACAGGCCGGAGCCGCCGCCATAACGTGACGCTCCATCACTTGGCACGAACATTCCTGCACATTCTGACGTTTTTGCTTCGACCTCGGGGAGGGGTGAGATATGGATCATATTTATACAAGCGGGATGTGCGGTTGTCAGGAAAGTCTTGTATTCACGCGTCACATAGCGCCGGCCGTCGCCCCATAAATATGAGAAGATGATGAAACCGTCTTCGCCACGGCGACTCCTCGCCATAATAAGAGGGGCCACAGATACGGTTACATAATGCTGCCAAAACGCCTCCGGCTACAACAATATGGCGGATGTTTCGTCACATGTGGTGCAATCATGCCTTACAACAGTTCACTTAATAACAGTGGAGGGGTCTCCATTTAAGACCCCAAAACTCTCACCACAATGGACAGTCACTAACTGACAAAACAACAGGTCCAGAGACAACCCCCTCTACAGGGGCCCCATCAGGAAGGGAGATAGAAGGGGCCCATCAGAAAGGGAGATAGAAGGGGCCCACAGAAAGGGGATGGGAGGCCCATCAGAAAGGGGAGGGAGGCATAGAAAGGGGAAGGGGGGCCCATCAGAAAGGGGGATAGAGGGGGCCCATCAGAAAGGGAGATAGAGGGGGCCCATCAGAAAGGGGATAGATGAGGCCCATCACAAAGGGAGATAGAGGGGGCCCATCAGAAAGGGGATAGAGGGGGCCCATCAGAAAGGGAGATAGAGGGGGCCCATCAGGAAGGGGATAGATGAGGCCCTCACAAAGGGAGATAGAGGGGGCCCATCAGAAAGGGGATAGAGGGGGCCCATCAGAAAGGGGATAGAGGGGGCCCATCACGAAAGGGAGATAGAGGGGGCCCATCAGAAAGGGAGATAGAAGGGGCCCATCAGAAAGGGGATAGAGGAGGCCCATCACGAAAGGGGATAGAGGGGGCCCATCAGAAAGGGAGATAGAAGGGGCCCATCAGAAAGGGGAGGAGGCCCATCAGAGGGGATAGAGGGGGCCCATCAGAAAGGGAGATAGAGGGGGCCCATCAGAAAGGGAGATAGAGGGGGCCCATCAGAAAGGGAGATAGAGGGGGCCCATCAGAAAGGGAGATAGAGGGGGCCCATCAGAAAGGGAGATAGAGGGGGCCCATCAGAAAGGGAGATAGAGGGGGCCCATCAGAAAGGGAGATAGAGGGGGCCCATCAGAAAGGGAGATAGAGGGGGCCCATCAGAAAGGGGATAGAGGAGGCCCATCACGAAGGGAGATAGAAGGGGCCCATCAGAAAGGGAGATAGAAGGGGCCCATCAGAAAGGGGATAGAGGAGGCCCATCACGAAGGGAGATAGAAGGGGCCCATCAGAAAGGGAGATAGAAGGGGCCCATCAGAAAGGGGATAGAGGGGGCCCATCACGAAGGGAGATAGAAGGGGCCCATCAGAAAGGGGGATAGAGGGGGCCCATCAGAAAGAGGATAGAGGGGGCCCATCACGAAGGGAGATAGAGGGGGCCCATCACGAAGGGGATAGAGGGGGGTACTAGAACCTCCAGATTGACAGACTATTATTCATTCTGGATATGCTGGAGAGAGAACAAAGTAAATTTGCAAAATCTCTGCAGAGCATTGTGTCTCCATGGTTACAGACTACAACCAATCCCCATGCAGTCTACAGTCATGTGTTACTCTCTGCCATCTGCCATCTACCTCCTACTGTCAAGCTGAGAAAGTAATACATGAGGGGTGGGGCTGACTACACAAGGGGTTTGTAGTCTGTAGCCATGGTGACACAATGTTGTGCAGAAGGATAATCACACACCTCTCCGCAATGAGGATGTCACACCATGTCCTGACCCTGCTTGCCCGGTATATGATGTACAGCTCATCACATGGGGCGGAGCTCTTGTGGTGCTAAAAGTCACCCCGATCATAGCCCAGGACAGAGGCCAATCATGGGATTCTGATCTAATATCAAACAGGGCGCCAACACACAGGTATTATATCTGTACTGCAACATCCTGCTTCGGGCACCAACACATAGGTATTATATCTGTACTGCAACATCTTGCACCGGGGACACAAACACACGGGTATTATATCTGTCCTACAACATCCTGCACCGGGCGCCAACACACAGGTATTATATCTGTACTGACCAATATTCTGCACCGGGCGCCAACACACAGGTATTATATCTGTACTGCAATATCCTGCACCGGGGGCGCCACCCGGGACGACTCGCACGGGCACCAACACACAGGTATTATATCTGTACTGCAATATCCTGCATCGGGCGCCAACACACGGGTATTATATCTGTACTGCAATATCCTGCACCGGGCACAAACACATAGGTATTATATCTGTACTGCAACATCCTGCATCGGGCACCAACACACGGGTATTATATCTGTACTGCAACATCCAGCATCGGGCACCAACACACGGGTATTATATCTGCACTGCAATATCCTGCATCGGGCACCAACACACGGGTATTATATCTGCACTGCAATATCCTGCATCGGGCACCAACACACTAAACCAACCCACCGGGCACCACACACGGGTATTATATCTGTACTGCAACATCCAGCATCGGGCACCAACACACGGGTATTATATCTGTACTGCAATATCCTGCACCGGGGGCACCAACACACAGGTATTATATCTGTACTGCAATATCCTGCACCGGGGGCACCAACACACAGGTATTATATCTGCACTGCAATATCCTGCATCGGGCACCAACACACGGGTATTATATCTGTACTGCAACATCCAGCATCGGGCACCAACACACAGGTATTATATCTGTACTGCAATATCCTGCATCGGGCACCAACACACAGGTATTATATCTGTACTGCAATATCCTGCACCGGGGGCACCAACACACGGGTATGATATCTGTACTGCAACATCCAGCATCGGGCACCAACACACAGGTATTATATCTGTACTGCAATATCCTGCACCGGGCACCAACACACAGGATATATCTGACCACCCCCGGGGGCACCAACACACGGGTATGATATCTGTACTGCAACATCCAGCACCGGGCGCCAACACACAGGTATTATATCTGTACTGCAATATCCTGCACCGGGCACAAACACATAGGTATTATATCTGCACTGCAACATCCTGCACCGGGGGGCACCAACACACGGGTATTATATCTGTACTGCAATATCCTGCACCGGGCGCCAACACATAGGTATTATATCTGTACTGCAATATCCTGCACCGGGGGCACCAACACATAGGTATTATATCTGTACTGCAATATCCTGCATCGGGCGCCAACACACGGGTATTATATCTGTACTGCAATATCCTGCACCGGGCGCCAACACACAGGTATTATATCTGTACTGCAATATCCAGCACCGGGGGCACCAACACACAGGTATTATATCTGTACTGCAATATCCTGCACCGGGGGGCACCAACACACAGGTATTATATCTGTACTGCAATATCCTGCACCGGGCACCAACACACGGGTATTATATCTGTACTGCAATATCCTGCACCGGGGGCCAACACACAGGTATTATATCTGTACTGCAACATCCAGCATCGGGCACCAACACACAGGTATTATATCTGTACTGCAATATCCTGCACCGGGGGCACCAACACACAGGTATTATATCTGTACTGCAATATCCTGCACCGGGCACAAACACACAGGTATTATATCTGTACTGCAATATCCTGCACCGGGGGCACAACACACAGGTATTATATCTGTACTGCAATATCCTGCACCGGGGGCCAACACACAGGTATTATATCTGTACTGCAATATCCTGCATCGGGCACCAACACACAGGTATTATATCTGTACTGCAATATCCTGCACCGGGGCACCAACACACAGGTATTATATCTGTACTGCAATATCCTGCATCGGGCACCAACACACGGGTATTATATCTGTACTGCAATATCCTGCACCGGGGGCACCAACACACAGGTATTATATCTGCACTGCAATATCCTGCACCGGGCACCAACACACGGGTATTATATCTGTACTCAACATCCACACGGGCACCAACACACAGGTATTATATCTGTACTGCAATATCCTGCACCGGGCGCCAACACACGGGTATTATATCTGTACTGCAATATCCTGCACCGGGGGCACCAACACACGGGTATTATATCTGTACTGCAACATCCTGCACCGGGCACCAACACACAGGTATTATATCTGTACTGCAATATCCTGCACCGGGGGCGCCAACACACGGGTATTATATCTGTACTGCAATATCCTGCACCGGGCGCCAACACACAGGTATTATATCTGTACTGCAATATCCTGCACCGGGGCACCAACACATAGGTATTATATCTGTACTGCAACATCCTGCACCGGGCACCAACACACGGGTATTATATCTGTACTGCAACATCCTGCACCGGGCGCCAACACACAGGTATTATATCTGTACTGCAATATCCTGCACCGGGGGCACCAACACACAGGTATTATATCTGTACTGCAATATCCTGCACCGGGCACCAACACACGGGTATTATATCTGTACTGCAATATCCTGCACCGGGGCGCCAACACACAGGTATTATATCTGTACTGCAACATCCAGCACCGGGCACCAACACACAGGTATGATATCTGTACTGCAATATCCTGCACCGGGCACCAACACACAGGTATTATATCTGTACTGCAATATCCTGCACCGGGGCACCAACACACAGGTATTATATCTGTACTGCAATATCCTGCACCGGGCACCAACACACAGGTATTATATCTGTACTGCAATATCCTGCACCGGGGCACCAACACACAGGTATTATATCTGTACTGCAATATCCTGCACCGGGCACCAACACACAGGTATTATATCTGTACTGCAACATCCTGCACGGGCACCAACACACAGGAAACTACCAAACCGCACCGCCAACACACGGGTATTATATCTGTACTGCAATATCCTGCACCGGCACCAACACACAGGTATTATATCTGTACTGCAAACCCACCGGCACCAACACACAGGAAAGACAAACCACCGCGACAGGGAAACGACAAACCCACCGGGGGCCAACACACAGAAAGACCAACCGCACCGCACAACACACAAACGACGCAACCCACCCACACACACAGGTATTATATCTGTACTGCAAATCCTCACCGGGGGCACAACACACAGGAAACTGACGCAAACCGCACCGGCCAACACACAGGTAAACGACGCAAACCCACCACAACACACAGGAAACACCAAACCCACCGGGCACCAACACACAGGTAATACTGTACAAAACCAAAACGCTGCAACCGCACCGGGCGCCAACACACAGAAGCCCACCACACACACAAAACTGTACTGCAAATCCGCACCGGCCCCAACACACGGGAAACACGCAAACCCACCGGGCCAACACAAGAAACGACGCAAACCGCACCGGGCACCAACACACAGGAAACGGCAACCCGCACAACACCAAACCCAGGCCCAACACACAGGAAACCACCAACACCGCACCGGCACCAACACACAGAACAACGTACTCACGGCACAACACACAGGTAAACGTACGCAAACCCACCGGGCACAACACACAGTAAATCTGACAAACCCCCGGGGGCACCAACACACAGGTATTATATCTGTACTGCAATATCCTGCACCGGGCACCAACACACAGGAATACTTACCAAACAGGACCACACACAGGACCCGCACCGGTTGTTGCAACATCCTGCACCGGGCACAAACACATAGGTATTATATCTGTACTGCAACATCCTGCACCCCTCGGTAGACAGGATCATACATGATGGAATTAGATACACGGCTTGACAGACAGAATCACACATGATGGGATTAGATACACGGCTCGGCAGACAGTATCACATATGATCGGCTTAGATACACAGCTCAGCAGACAGTACCACACATGATAGGCTTAGATACATAGTCTTATTCACACACTGTCCCCGCTCGGTGTCAGTGATGGGCACTGATACACTTTCTGCTCCTATTCTTGTACCACACATACGTGGGTATCGCGCAGGGCTCGGCCTCTTCTCAGAATGTCTTATCTGCGGATGTGCGAGCAGCAGAAGTTGCTGTTATCTCCCTGCACAGCGAGCTGCAGGATGTGCACATGGGCCAAACCCTCAGCTGTGAGAAGTATCTGATCTGTGCAGAGAGGACACCAAGGAGCTTTATTAGAGATCACATTGTTACCCAATATGGCGGCGCGGTGAGGATTGCTCCAGGAGGAGATTGGTTTTTTTTATAGTGTGCGTACCAGTTGTGTGTGGATTAGAGTGTCAGCTCCTGGGGTGCAGGTGTGAACAGTGTCATCATTCTATAATGGGGGGGGCTCAGCCTGGCAGGCAGAGGCAGTTACACAAGCTGGCACTGGGCGTCGCTGGGAACCATGGCACGATGCCGCCCTCTGCTCAGCCGCCCGTCCTCATTACCGTGATTTATGGCGGCCTCAGCCATACTGACAGCGAGAAGACACCGCAGGAAGGAGGCGACAACTACCGAAAGTCGGGAACCTTCTAGAAACCTCTGATTTATGGCAGCCAAAAACCTGAGTCTACTCTACACCAAGAGGCTGATGCAGGGCTGACACTTCTCATGGCTGGGGGTTTGTTACAGTGTATCAGTATAGACACATCAGCAGTAATCTATAATGGACTCCAGGCTGACACATTGTAACAAGGCCCCCAGCGGGAGCACAGAGGTATTTCAGGAGAGGAGTGTGCTGATCTTATAGAGGAGGTCACAGGGTGAGAGTTACATAGTGGGAGGAGCAGGTCCCCAGCAGCACAGAGTATTTCAGGAGAGGAGTGTGCTGATCTTATAGAGGAGGTCACAGGGTGAGAGTTACATAGTGGGAGGAGCAGGTCCCCAGCAGTACAGAGTATTTCAGGAGAGGAGTGTGCTGATCTTATAGAGGAGGTCACAGGGTGAGAGTTACATAGTGGGAGGAGCAGGGTCCCCAGCAGCACAGAGTATTTCAGGAGAGGAGTGTGCTGATCTTATAGGGAGGTCACAGGGTGAGAGTTACATAGTGGGAGGAGCAGGGTCCCCAGCAGCACAGAGTATTTCAGGAGAGGAGTGTGCTGATCTTATAGAGGAGGTCACAGGGTGAGAGTTACATAGTGGGAGGAGCAGGGTCCCCAGCAGCACAGAGTATTTCAGGAGAGGAGTGTGCGGATCTTATAGAGGAGGTCACAGGGTGAGAGTTACATAGTGGGAGGAGCAGGGTCCCCAGCAGCACAGAGTATTTCAGGAGAGGAGTGTGCGGATCTTATATAGAGGTCACAGGGTGAGAGTTACATAGTGGGAGGAGCAGGGTCCCAGCAGTACAGAGTATTTCAGGAGAGGAGTGTGCTGATCTTATAGGGAGGACACAGGGTGAGAGTTACATAGTGGGAGGAGCAGGGTCCCCAGCAGCACAGAGTATTTCAGGAGAGGAGTGTGCTGATCTTATAGAGGAGGTCACAGGGTGAGAGTTACATAGTGGGAGGAGCAGGGTCCCCAGCAGTACAGAGTATTTCAGGAGAGGAGTGTGCTGATCTTATAGGGAGGTCACAGGGTGAGAGTTACATAGTGGGAGGAGCAGGGTCCCCAGCAGCACAGAGTATTTCAGGAGAGGAGTGTGCTGATCTTATAGGGGAGGTCACAGGGTGAGAGTTACATAGTGGGAGGAGCAGGGTCCCCAGCAGGTACAGAGTATTTCAGGAGAGGAGTGTGCTGATCTTATAGGGAGGTCACAGGGTGAGAGTTACATAGTGGGAGGAGCAGGGTCCCCAGCAGTACAGAGGATTTCAGGAGAGGAGTGTGCTGATCTTATAGGGGAGGTCACAGGGTGAGAGTTACATAGTGGGAGGAGCCGGGTCCCCAGCAGCACAGAGTATTTCAGGAGAGGAGTGTGCTGATCTTATAGAGGAGGTCACAGGGTGAGAGTTACATAGTGGGAGGAGCAGGGTCCCCAGCAGCACAGAGTATTTCAGGAGAGGAGTGTGCTGATCTTATAGAGGAGGTCACAGTGTGAGAGTTACATAGTGGGAGGAGCCGGGTCCCCAGCAGCACAGAGTATTTCAGGAGAGGAGTGTGCGGATCTTATAGAGGAGGTCACAGGGTGAGAGTTACATAGTGGGAGGAGCAGGGTCCCCAGCAGCACAGAGTATTTCAGGAGAGGAGTGTGCTGATCTTATAGGGAGGTCACAGGGTGAGAGTTACATAGTGGGAGGAGCAGGGTCCCCAGCAGCACAGAGTATTTCAGGAGAGGAGTGTGCTGATCTTATAGAGGTGGTCACAGTGTGAGAGTTACATAGTGGGAGGAGCAGCATCCCCAGCAGTACAGAGTATTTCAGGAGAGGAGTGTGCTGATCTTATAGAGGAGGTCACAGGGTGAGAGTTACATAGTGGGAGGAGCAGAGTCCCCAGCAGTACAGAGTATTTCAGGAGAGGAGTGTGCTGATCTTATAGAGGAGGTCACAGGGTGAGAGTTACATAGTGGGAGGAGCAGGTCCCCAGCAGCACAGAGTATTTCAGGAGAGGAATGTGCTGATCTTATAGAGGAGGTCACAGGGTGAGAGTTACATAGTGGGAGGAGCAGGGTCCCAGCAGTACAGAGCATTTCAGGAGAGGAGTCGGCCCTGTGTGTGGTTTGTCCTCCATGTGACATCTATTGCTCTCTGGATTGTGTCCTGACAGGTTTTGCTTCCATTTGCCGCTTGCACAATGTTACGGTGCGGGATATGTTGTGTAATCCGTGTGTTGGTTGTGACATGTCTGTGTATTTATTGGGTTGTAGCTATGGGGGGTGCAGGGGCATCAGTCACTACCGGGCCCTGAACACTGAGGGGGCCCAAAGATCTCCCTGCTACATAAAATATACAACTATATTGAATGGCAGGTGGTGCAGATAGTAGATGCTGACACATGTGAATTGTGTCTTGTCCTGGAGCTCCCCATTACATAAAGTACTCCAATATCTTGCTCACAGCTGAAGTCTTGTTACAGTGTATCAGTGCAGTCTGTCTTCAGTGAGAAATACATTAATCTCCTGTACAGAATCAGGGTTGATGGCTCTTACCTGCACTGACTCATTGTAACAACTCCCTCAGCTGTGTGAGCAGGATTGGTCTGGATCATTTCCATTCAATGACAGTGATCAGAAAACTTGAAAAAAAGCAAAAAATGAAAACATGAAATGTATTAGGAAGTTATTTTGATGTGACGGAGCCGCAGCCGGGGATGATCAGATGGCGAGCGGTGTCACATGATGTGCGCCATATTCCTTTGGTCCCCTTTAAGATGTGACGTTTCGCACTCTCCTCGCCGCCTCTCCTATCCGAAGTTCTTACATCTCCGTCCCAGCCCGATAAATCAGATTTTTGGCGCAGCCTCCAGACCGATCCCGCAGACGCCGCTGGACTGAACCTCGCACCAGATGGTTTTTGTTTTTCTGTTCCATCAAATATCAAGAAAAACAGAAAATTCTGAACATCGTAAAAAATTCACAACATGTAAATGGCGACGAAAGTAATGGCAAGTGCATTCACCCAGCTTTCCCAGAGTCCTGAAGTAACGATCGGGCTGGTCATGTCTGGGAGGGGGGGGTGGAAGAGAACTAAATCTAAAACTACATTTTGATCCTATCTTGCACTCACAGCTGAGGGTTTGTTACATTGTATCAGTCCACAGTCCTGGCTCTTACAGGGATTTGCCTAGACTGATACTATTGTAGCAGACCCTCAACTGTGAGCAGGCCTAGGTCAGGACGTCCAAACTGACAGCAAGCAGAGATCTTTAAAAAAGAGCGGTGTGTGCCGCTCCCCTCCAGTGTGAACAGGGTCAGAATCTGCGGCTGGCAGGAGGCTAATCAAGGGTGTGAGGCCGGGAGATAGCGGAGAACAGCGGCCCCTGATGTGTGCGGTGCAGGACGGCGGCGGCCCCTGATGTGTGCGGTGCAGGAGAACGGCGGCCCCTGATGCGTGCGGTGCAGGAGAACGGCGGCCCCTGATGCGTGCGGTGCAGGAGAACGGCGGCCCCTGATACGTGCGGTGCAGGAGAGCGGCGGCCCCTGATGCGTGCGGTGCAGGAGAGCGGCGGCCCCTGATGCGTGCGGTGCAGGAGAGCGGCGGCCCCTGATACGTGCGGTGCATGAGAACGGCGGCCCCTGATACGTGCGGTGCAGGAGAACTGCGGCCCCTGATACGTGCGGTGCAGGAGAGCGGCGGCCCCTGATACGTGCGGTGCAGGAGAACTGCGGCCCCTGATACGTGCGGTGCAGGAGAACTGCGGGCCCCTGATACGTGCGGTGCAGGAGAACTGCGGCCCCTGATACGTGCGGTGCAGGAGAACTGCGGCCCCTGATACGTGCGGTGCAGGAGAACTGCGGCCCCTGATACGTGCGGTGCAGGAGAACTGCGGCCCCTGATACGTGCGGTGCAGGAGAACTGCGGCCCCTGATACGTGCGGTGCAGGAGAACTGCGGCCCCTGATACGTGCGGTGCAGGAGAACTGCGGCCCCTGATACGTGCGGTGCAGGAGAACTGCGGGCCCCTGATACGTGCGGTGCAGGAGAACGGCGGCCCCTGATACGTGCGGTGCAGGAGAACTGCGGGCTCCTGATACGTGCGGTGCAGGAGAACTGCGGCCCCTGATGCGTGCGGTGCAGGAGAACTGCGGCCCCTGATGCGCGCGGTGCAGGAAAGCGGCGGCCCCTGATGCGCGCGGTGCAGGAGAACGGCGGCCCCTGATGCGCGCGGTGCAGGAAAGCGGCGGCCCCTGATGCGCGCGGTGCAGGAAAGCGGCGGCCCCTGATACGTGCGGTGCAGGAGAGCGGCGGCCCCTGATGCGCGCGGTGCAGGAGAGCGGCGGCCCCTGATGCGTGCGGTGCAGGAGAGCAGTGACCCATTATGGGTGCGGTGCAGGAGAACTGCGGCCCCTGATGCGTGCGGTGCAGGAGAGCAGTGACCCATTATGGGTGCGGTGCAGGAGAGCGGCGGCCCCTGATGTGTGCGGTGCAGGAGAACGGCGGCCCCTGATGTGTGCGGTGCAGGAGAACGGCGGCCCCTGATGCGTGCGGTGCAGGAGAACGGCGGCCCCTGATGCGTGCGGTGCAGGAGAGCGGCGGCCCCTGATACGTGCGGTGCAGGACGGCGGCGGCCCCTGATGCGTGCGGTGCAGGACGGCGGCGGCCCCTGATGCGTGCGGTGCAGGACGGCGGCCCCTGATGCGTGCGGTGCAGGACGGCGGCCCCTGATGCGTGCGGTGCAGGACGGTGGCGGCCCCTGATGCGTGCGGTGCAGGAGAACGGCGGCCCCTGATGCGTGCGGTGCAGGAGAGCGGCGGCCCCTGATGCGGCGGGCGGGAGCGGCGGCCCCTGATGCGTGCGGTGCAGGAGAGCGGCGGCCCCTGATGCGTGCGGTGCAGGAGAGCGGCGGCCCCTGATGCATGCGGTGCAGGAGAGCGGCGGCCCCTGATGCGTGCGGTGCAGGAGACGGCGGCCCCTGATGCGTGCGGTGCAGGGGCGGCGGCCCCTGATGCGTGCGGTGCAGGAGAGCAGTGACCCATTATGGGTGCGGTGCAGGAGAACTGCGGCCCCTGATGCGTGCGGTGCAGGAGAGCAGTGACCCATTATGGGTGCGGTGCAGGAGAACTGCGGCCCCTGATACGTGCGGTGCAGGAGAACGGCGGCCCCTGATGCGTGCGGTGCAGGAGAACGGCGGCCCCTGATGAGTGCGGTGCAGGACGGTGGCGGCCCCTGATGCGTGCGGTGCAGGAGAACAGCGGCCCCTGATACGTGCGGTGCAGGACGGCGGCCCCTGATGCGTGCGGTGCAGGACGGTGGCGGCCCCTGATGCGTGCGGTGCAGGAGAACGGCGGCCCCTGATGCGTGCGGTGCAGGAGAGCGGCGGCCCCTGATGCGTGCGGTGCAGGAGAGCGGCGGCCCCTGATGCGTGCGGTGCAGGAGAACGGCGGCCCCTGATGCGTGCGGTGCAGGAGAACGGCGGCCCCTGATGCGTGCGGTGCAGGACGGCGATTGATCCCCAAACCAGGGCAAAAGTCAAGACAGACGAGCGATAAAGATTCTTTTTATTTGTCATCTATGATTGAGACGAGAAGCCGCAGAGTCCTGCTGAGCACAGGAGGGCCACATGATAGGCCCAGGGTCACCTGACATCTAGGCTGTCCCTGCTATACCACCATATCATACAGTGCACAGCTATATCAGGACATATACCCAGCTTTCCTACAGTCCTGATCAGTACCTCTGCCTAGTCATATGACA